>JAMDHS010000071.1:0-110000 GCA_029717555.1 Peribolospora baueri | reverse complement strand
ATTCAGGCGCCCGCTCAGCTGGTGAGAAAATCACCGAGCCGCCGGCCGCCGGCCGTGGCTGACTGGCAACTGAAAAAGGAAGATAACACCCTTCGACTGTGGCGATATGTGATAGTAGGGCGAAATGCAGCGAGCTCGCTTGACAGACGGTTTCTTCCCAATAGCACGCAGACCGCGACGCAACGCCACCAGCGAGGGAGAGCGGCCGGCGAACGGTCGACCTGCGCCGGCGACCAAACGACGAAGCAGTCACAGAAATTTTGGGAGAGAGGAAGGGGAACGCTGATGATACCGGGAATACAGGCGCCACCCAAGCGACGAGCGAGACTTCGAGGCTCGACTTGGGCGACGGCGAGCGCTGGCTGGTCTCCTTCGCCGGCTTGCTTCGATTGAATTCAATTTTACCCACGCTCGGCAGTTTGTTGCTGTCCGGCGTCTGCGTGCAGCCATCGAGAATTTGAGACCCCAGCCGGATGCTCATCCTCCCCTCTCCCCTCCATGCGCTCGTCCGTCTCCGCCCCTTCTCGTCCTGCGGCAGCCTTCGCCCGGCGTGCTTTCCCCGTCCGCCTGGCCTCATCCCCGACGATGCCCGTCGACGGAGGGTCTCTTTCGGATGGGTTTCCGCGACCTGACACTGGCGGACCTCGAAGCCCTCCCTTACACGTCCAACTAACCCAAGCGGAAGACAAGAAGTCTAGGTGATTTTTTCAATATGTCCAACAAGAAGACCATCCAGGGACGTTGCTCCAAACGCGTGCGGTTGGATTCCCAATGAACCTGACACGAATGGTAAGTCCTAACGAATTCAGCACGTGACCCGGCACGTGATTCGAAGTTCCCACGATGGAATTCTTCGCCGCAAGCAACACCAAGACGAGGAGAAAGCATAGTGCTGCCTGATGAGCCCTTCGGGCGGAACAGCAACTTCCTGTGGCAGCTAGCCACGTCTCTCAAGGGGTTTTCGTCGTTACCGGTATACGCACTTGGCCACACCCCCATTGTCCACGTATATCTAACCCTAAATAACCCTAAATGTTCTGAGGCGGGCCGGAAGGGAAGCTGTCATTTGGTAAGGGAGAAGGCGTGAGTGCGGGAGGTTTCGCTGTATACGAGATGGGCGATTGCCAGCCCTCGCAAAGGCACAGTTCGGCTGACACAGATGCATCGATAAAGGTCCCCCGACCTTACACTCGAATGCAGCTCAAAATGGGTGGTATATTCCATCTAAAGCTAAATATAGGCGAGAGACCGATAGCGAACAAGTACCATAGCTCGAACAGTGCCAGACAGGCTTGGAGTTCTTCCTCACTGTTGAGAGACAACGTGCGAAACGTCACTTGGGGACCTTGGAGGACGGGGAAACAGAGATCCTCGTTGTGGAATTGCATGGCAGTGTGTGTATGATAACTCCTTTATATATGAACCTTCCGTGAGGATTGGCGACGTTGTCCCGTTTTGGAACAATGGAACAGGACAAGGCGAGAGCAGAGAGCCAAAGAGAATGGTAGAACAAAGGCATGATAGAAACAAGGGACCCATCGGATGCAAAGCAGCAAGGAACAGTGTATATATGTATTAAAATCAAAAGGGTACAAAGGAACGTAGCAAGAAGGAAGGGAACAAAGGGCGTTGGCGCCGACCCGTCACAACGCATGTTTTTTCTTCACTCACGAGCGGATCGCGCGCCCCTTCTCTTCCGACTCTAGCCCTACTATCGACGGCGGCCCGGAGGTATTTTTTGCCGTCACTCTTTTCGTTATCCTCACGCCCCCGAATCAGTCCAAGTTCCTGCTACCACCACAACCTAGTCTCAGATTCAAGCGTTCAGATGGTTCACGACGAACTAGATGGTAGCGCCGACCTCTTCCAAGACGAGCTCGCCCACTTCCGGCACGACCTTTCGAAGGTGACTGGTGCAGACGTCGCCGTGAGCGACCTCATCGGACTGCAGTGTTGGAGTGATAGCTTGGCACGAGTGGTGAGTAGGAGTCTGGTCTGGCTTGACATGATCACTCAGTAAGGAGACATGACGACCATGGTCTTTTGCCTCTCTTTCCGTGTACGTCCTTAACAGAGCGACATGGTCAAGGAAAGCGGCCTCGACGCAGCCGACAGGCACATCGCTGCCGTCCTCGGTCCTCTGGCCGAGACAGCTCAGAGGTGCAGTCGCTCGCTCAATCGATTAGACTGCGCCTCTTTTGCCATCATTCGTTCCATCCGCCGAGCATTTGAGTCGGTCGCTGACGCTGCCGTACACTCCAAAGAGCTCGTCAACAATTCGGCCCCTCGTCTCCTGACCCCGAGCAACAATGCCTCCTCCGTCGTAGTGAAGGTCGCGCTTGACTCGTGGGAGGGCTCGCTGGCCGGCCTGGCGAGGGAGATGCGCAAGGCCATCGTCTGCATGGAGCGCGCTCGGGAGAGAATCATTCCGAGGATAGAGAGACAAGAGGCAGGAAGCCGGAAGCAGATGGAGAGCATGGGTATCATTGTAAGCCGATCAAAAAACCACTGGCTTTCGTCTCGTCGGGAAAGGAAGGCAGTTGCTGTTGCGTACTGAACGCTGACCAAACAACCTTCCTTTGTCTCCTTGCTTTGCATTGCTTTTGCCTCTTCTTGATTGGTGGCATTTGCACCAGGCCGCCGTCCTGGCAGGTGTCGTGGCTCAAACTCTATCTAGCAGTCTTTCTACTTCCGGCACGCCGTCCGTTCTTGAAGTTTGCATCAAGATCTGCTTCTTCCTCTCCTCCCTCTCCTCCGTCTGGGTGGCCATCCAATCTGCACTCGACTCCATCCGTATCGGCAGGATTTCAGCCCTTTCCATAAAGGAGATGCCGCCCTTTGTTAGACAATGTCACGACCCGCTCTATGTGTCCGCGACCATCTTGTTCGCCGGAGGGACATACATCATCGGGCTCACCCTATTCTCTTGGCTCTCGTCATTGTCGTCGGGTCCCTCTTCCACTTCTGGCTTGTCCTTGGCGGAGCGCATCGTTCTGACTGCCCTGGTGGGCGGTGCAGCCCTTTTGGCGGCCGCGGCCATGGTAGCGAGAGGCTATTGGAGGTGGATCGAATCAAGGCAAGAAGCACAGCGCAAAGCGGATTTTCGGGCTAGACAGTACCCGGAGCTGGTGAGTGAGATAGTGTGCATGCCTTACTCGGCATGGCCCATCTTTTTCGCCAATGCATTTGAAATTTGCTGATGGAGGCTCTGGTTCCCACCCGTTGATCATGACTCATCCCTCCCCTTAGCGCTTCTTTTCCAAGGAAGCCCCCTTCAGGTGGAACAAGTCGGATTGGAAGGAGAAGAGAGTGAGTGGTTCTTCAGATTCTTCTTAGATATAATCCACTTCATTCAATCAAGCCTCGTCAGGTTCATGTAGCCAGTCTGCCTCCCATGTTTTAAGTGCTCGTGCAGATCCAAAGCGGGAGGGAGACTGAATCGGATCCCCCTTTTGTCTTCCAGCAACAATGACAGGGAAGCAGAAGAAGGAAAGAAGAAAGAAGAAGTGCACAGGCCAATGCGGACAAGGACTGCGCCTCGTTTTGCAACACTTCGAGCAACTCGAGCTGATCCTTGTTCGTCTGTCACACATTCATACGAGTCGACTCAATGCTGCACAAAAAGGAAGGGGCAATTCGGGGCGATCAGCAGACAGAGCGAGAACAGTCACAAGGGCGCACACTCACTGAGAATGAGCTGCTCCGAATCGTTCGGCGACCGCGTCTGGGCCTCGCGAATAGCGGCCAGCATGACTCTGAGTGGCTTTTGTGACGGAGCAAGCTGGACTCGTTCGCGAGCATCTTGCATCTTCGCACTGGTCGAATTGGCTGATACGCAGGACATCGTTCTCCAATCCAGGGTAGGCTTTGATCTGAGTCAATGTCTCTTTCTACTAACCCTAACTCTCGTCTTCTCACAGCTGTTTCCAGGGACTCCCGCCCATGTATACCCGCAGCAAGCAAAAAATGAACAAAAGAAAAGGGACACAATCACACAATTGATACGGGTGGAAAGCGTGCGGAGCGAGCCAACGCTAGGATCTCGACTGCAAAATGCTGACAAGAGAAATGTCGCATCCGGCATGCAACACGCTCTTATTGGCCCGCACAGGCGGTGGAGCCCTTCCGTAACTCGTCCCAACTCGCCTCGTGTCCAGTCGAGGGGGGCTGCTCGTGCTCTTTTCCCTTGTGAAATGGCAAAGATGGCGATTTAGGCAGATCGGGCCTTGCTCGCCAGGCAGTTAATCGCTTCACCCCTTCCTTGGTCTGCACGCTGAGCTACTAGGCTCACATCAAGACGGAGGACGAGGGCTTGATCGTCGCTAAAGCTTGCGCTAGAAGGCGGTGTGGCAAGCGGGAGGAAGAAGGCCGCCCCTCTACAGACAACGAAAGCAATGTTGCTTCCCTTCTCTTCAATCTCGTCGTTCCCCTCCCACCCCTACGCCCTGGATCGTCTGGGTGGAGAAGTAGGCAGCCGTTCCCTCTATGCATCACTGTGGCCGCCACGCGGCTGCAACGCCAACCTGGAGCGACCTGCAAGATCTGCCCTACATCATCTAGGGATAAATAAAGCGTTCGTCGGCTCATTGTTCCCTCCTCACTCTCCTCCTTCTCCTAGTAATGTCCCTCCTTTTCTCATCGTCTCGTTGATCAGCCCTCGACCCCTAACCACAAACCGCACAACGGATGAGCCAATCCTCCGATACCCCTCAACAGCTAGCCGCACTCGCTGCCCTCTACGCACGAGTCGACATCCCCGCTCTTGTCCAAGTCGCGTTGGCGCAGCGAGGCGCGGGTTTCATGTCGCCTCGCCACCGACAGCCCGGACTACGGGGCGCGCAACGCCGTCTGGTGCCTCGAATTCTCCGACGGCGTCAAGTGCGCAGCCAAGATTCCTCTCATTTTCGAGGAGAACCCGGAGTCGGTAGAAGACGCTGTTAAGGACGTCACTGCCGAAGCCGCCTTCTTGCAGTACGTTCCAACGCCCTACCCTCCCTGCCGATTTCCAAGTTCCATCATTTCGAACCACGGCGCAGTTTTCCTTCTGATGGACTGGCTCCCTGGCCGCAAGGTCGAACTGCAGAAGCGCCGGCCTGCCCAAGAGCTCGTCGAAAATATGCTCGATCAGGTCGGCACCTTCGTCGTCCAACTCACCTACGCATCATTGGAACCGCCACACGATGCCTGGCTCCCTCCCATACATCAGGACGACCATACACTCTCCGCCTCGTCTGAAGAGGTAGGAAACATCGACTATGTGATACAAGCAATCTACGGCGGCATAGGTCCGTCGCCCAACCTCGACTCGGCCGTCGCTCCAGTTCAGGTAGGATAGCAGCCACCTTGAGCGAGCGTAGGACGTACCCTGTCCACCACGGCGATTTTAATTGGTGGAACACGTTGTGGGACGAGAACCATGTGCTCACCGGGTGAGGACAAGACCTGCAATTCGATAGCCCTCTGCCCGTTTCGTCGAGCTGACCCTGAGTTCCTGCGCTTCTCGAAGCGTCGTCGATTGGACACGAAAACGAGGTCCTCTCTACACAGTCGCCATGCTTGACTAGCCCGAAGTTGAAGACGCCGATCGCTCGTACCTGGTCACCAGCCTTCGGCGTCACGAAACACGCTATCTGAAAGCCCACCCGGAACACGCGGCCGCCCGCTCGGGCACGACTCTGGCCACCCTCGGCTGAAGGATTTCACGCCGATCGTGGACCCTTAGGCGCCTACTGGTGTGAAACCCGCTAGGTCGCAGAGAAGGAAGGCCCACCGCGAGGCAGCGAAGCGTGGCGGCGCACGATCCCGCAGGAGCTGGGGGACGTCTTGCGCCTCCAGCCAGAGCTCGAGCGCTCTCCGAAGGTGGCAGAGCTGAGGACCTTCTTGGCTCAAGAAGCAGGTGTGCGAGACGAACCCACTAGTCCTGCGCAAGTGTAAGGGCGTCTCAGCATGTAGGTGGCACCACGCTGCCATCTCGACTGATACACTTGGCGCGCGCGCGATCACTGACTGAGCACGCTGGCCGCGGTTTCCTCTGATGTCGAAACGGGCTTCGGCAGAGTGCCGGCACTTGCGCTTGAACTTGAGGACCTTGCCTTCGGGCGAGCGGTAGAGCCTAGTGTTTGCCAGACGTGTCCGTCCTCCAGTCGAAGCGGCTGGGGTCGTAGGGATGGAGGGAGCGCTATCCTCCGGACAGCACGAGCGCCGACGATATCGACGGCGCCTGCCTCTGAGGCTTCGACTGGACCTCGTTACCGGCAGGGTCGCGCGCATGGTCGAGCGGAAAGGCGTCTCCAGCCTGTTGACCTCCGGAGGAGACTAGTCGGCGGCGGGTTGTTCGCATCGGGCAATGCACGTGGAGAAAGGAACATGGGCGAGAGCCCCTGGACGATCTGATGGACGGGGTAGCTTTCGGAGGATTCAGGGTCGAGGTTACGCAGGAGCTGCAACTTGTCGTAGTAACACGTGACGACGTCCTCCTCGACATCTGCCACATCATCTACTCGGCTTCCACCGGGGCCGACGCCTTCTCCTCGCCTTGCTAAGGCGGTCCACTTTGTGAGCGCAGGAGTACGATTTTATCGTCATAATCTATTCAATATTAAATTAGGCAATCAGCAGGCATAGGCGTGCCTTGTAAGAGGATGGTGTAAGAAGCTCCGATTCCCCAGACTCCCAGCGGCGCGGCCGCCTATCGGGCGTCAGCTCAACCGCTTGCTTCACGTTCGAGATGGAAACCTTGAGGTCGTCCATGTGCCCGAGGCACTCGAAGCCCCTTTGCAGCCCCATGTCCATGTTGTCAAGGTAAATAGGCTGGTCCGGATACCCATCGGCCGTCAGCTCTACCTTGCTGCAGGTTTGAGACGCAAGCCTCGAGGTCGTCCATGTCACCGAGGCGATCGTAGCGGCTTTGCAGCATGGCGCCCAGGTTGTTGAGGCGCCCAGGCCGGTCCAGATGCCCATCGGGTGTGAGCTCCACCGCTTGCTGGAGGTTCGAGATGCAAGCCTCGAGGTCATCCATGCGCCAGAGGCGCTCGAAGCGTCTTAGCAAGGACTGGCCAAGAAACTCAAAGCGCTCAGGGCCATAGAGAAGTTGAAGCAGCTCTCCTTTTTTTTCCTCCGGCTTGCATGTCTACAAAGGCGAAGGCAGAGACTTCTAGTGCTCCGTCACTGAGCTGACCACCGAATTGAGGACGACTCACCTCGTTCTCAATCCAGCTCCGGGCTGTTAATATGGGCAATGCAAGTGGTAAGGCGCTCAGAAGACTCAGGACCGCAAGGCACTGAGGCAGGTACTCGTAGAAGAGCGACCGGACCTGCCGGTAGGTCTCTTCGTCGGCGGGCAACTCACTAAGATGTTCGGCCCAGAAGCAACATGCATATTGCAGCTCTTCGGGAACGTGCTTGTCGAGCAGGCCGCGAGGGTCCGGCGTTTCTTGGTCGAGTAGCGAAGGGTCGAGAACACTGCAGATGTTACTATTGAGCTGGCCAGTCATCAGTGGCAAGCAGCAGCGAGTGAGATGGAGGTTGCGGGTTGCCGCGTCCATGAAGAACCTGTCGTCCTTGCAGCGGTCCTGGTGAGTAAGAAAATGGGGAAAGGACGCGTGGATGACGCGGATGACTCCTTTCGAGGCCGTGTCAATGGCGAGGATAGAATGCAGCTTTCGAAGCAACAGATTGATGTCCTTTGTTCACGCAGGATCGCTCGGGGGGATCTGTGCGAGGAGTGATCCGAGAGCTGAGGTGTCAGGCGGATCTTGATGGTGACGATGGCCCCCATAACCACCTTGAACATGCTGTCGAGTCGTGGAGGAGAACCATGCTCATATGCTTGCTTCAATATTTGCAGATATAGATAGTCCAGGCCGGTCCACGGCGAGGGCTCATCCGTGTGCGGATGGCTGTCGTGCACCAGTCTTTGACTAGGTGTTAGGGGCATGTTGTATAGTCAACCCTGTCTATAAACATAAGAGTTGTATAGCCCGAGTTGCGGGAGGTTGACTACCCAGAGCGGTCTATGCATATTTGCCGCAGTAGTTGCCACAGTTGCCGCAGTCGTTGCCACAGTCGATAGCGTCCATCAAGACATGAATTCCAAGCTTTACTATAGAGTATGTACACGTCATAACACAACCATGTTCAAGAAGAAGCATGTGCAGAAAAGAATTGTTGAAGATCGGTTTATTTACGTTGCTCGTTGACATGTTCTTCGAAAGAGATGGTGAAACGCGGACAAGCACCCACGTGTAGTAATGTTAGAACTGACGTTGGATGGACGAAAGCGGATGTTACTGGTTCGTTATTGTTAAGAGAGCATACAAAGAGGAAAACCGCAGTAACAGCACAGTGGCCTACATAGTCATATCCGCTTTCAGCCGCGTAACCACGGTGCTCGTCGCCGCCAACAGAAACGACCCACGAGGATGCACGTGACCCTCAACCCTAACTATGCATGCCGAGGGGGCATAACTGGTAAGGACGGCACCGGTGTCAGTGCTATGCAATATGCGGGTATGTCAGTATGCGTATAGACCAGTGTTTTGGCTGGGATTAGTCAATTTTTGGCTGGGGACAAACGGGAAAGGGAGATCGCTATGCACTATGCGAAGGTATGCCTAGGGACCCGTATGCTAACAGACAGGGTTGACTGTACAACGCTCGCTAGTATGTAGGAATCGCTCACCGAGCGCCGTATGTGGGAGGCCCATGCCCTTCACGCACGCATCTGGGACGCGCACGTGATGATCGCGGACTGCGGCACCTCCGATCATTAAGTGCCCCCGGTTGCGTCACTGGCCGATCACTCGCAGGCCGTCTGATTCCCCGTCTCGCTATCCGTCTCGTCGGCATCGTCGACGACGACCGCCAACACATATCGTCATGCAGGATCCAAGGCGGGAGATCAGAGAGTGAGCGCCCGCAGAGCATGTAGTGGCCCGGTAGAGCGGCTGGATAAAGGTGACTGACGGCCTGACCGACCGTCGCGTCCACAGCGTCGTCTACGGGCTCACGATGGCCAAGTCTGCAGGTGAGCACGGCGCGCTTGCGAGGACGAGGCGAGGCGCTCATGCCACGCTCTGGCAACGTCGGCAAAGAGGAGCAACAGGCCGTCTTGTATCGCCACTTTGTTCCGGACGCCTCTTTCGATCACCCTCTCTGCGCCGTCGCGTCGGCACCGAACGTACGTGTAGATCGCGCTCGCTCTTGTCGCACGCGATCTCGCTTCATCTGCTGTCCTGTTCGTCTCGCAGTCCCGAGACGACGTGCTGGCCGTTTTCCAATGGTACAGGCAAATGTTCCGCATCGATCTCATGGTCAACAGCGCGGGTGAGCGGTCGTGGGTCGCGAGGCGCGAGTCAGAGGTGGTGACCCTGCGCCGTTTTCGTTCCACGCTTCTCAGCGTTCGATGATGCAAAGAACAAGCTGTGAGGAGCGCGTCGACGTCCCGCCCTCGCTTCCTTGTTGCCCTCGATGTTCATGCCGCATCTCTTCTTACACAGCTTCTTGGACATGACCCGTAAGACGGTCTCCTACTCTGCACTCCCCTCGAGCTGGGCCGACGACGCGGTGCTCCACGCTTGCTTTCCACAGAGACTCTCATCCCGCACCTCGCTCCCTTCTACTCGGCGACCGTCAGGTACGTCCGCCGCTTCCCTCTGACCCTCCCTTTGTCGCTCAAAACGTCTCTGCGCCTTTTCGTCTCTGCGCCTTCCGACCAGGCTTGTCACCGTCTTGGAGCTCAAGCGCGGAGGCGACGGTCTGTTCTACATCTCGAGGCAAGAAGACTACTACGAACCCGAGGTGGGTGAGACGGTAGAGAGCCGGGCGGCCTGTACGCTGACCCTCGGACGTGTGGACGTGACAGATGCTCCCCGGCAAGTTGTTCATCGGTGGATTCACCGTGGTGCGTGATCCGGCACGCCCATCCTCAGCCGCCGCCCGTATATCCGTCTCATGACGTGCCTTTGACCTGCGTAGCTGTCTCTTCTCAAGCGTATCGCCGGCTTCAACTGCAAAGTCCTGGCGAGGACCGTCCAGTTCACCACTGGCTACTGGAAGCCAAAGGAAAACAAGGTGGTATGACCTCGTTTTCCCGCGTGATCCTTCCATGTTCATCCCAGCCTTTGAAGGAATGTACCCGGCGTCAAATGAATGTTACGGCATTGCCAACGGAGAAACTCGTTCCTAGGCGTTCCCATCCTCGAGTCGTGTACACGAGACGAGAAAACGTGCGAGACGGATGGTCAGAAAAGTAAAAAAGTGCGTTGGCGGAGGTGGACCCGTGGAGCGCGCGCCCGAGGCCCAGGACTTGAAAACTTCAAATTTGGGCGGCGACGGTCACTTCTACGATCTGCGGGGGAGATGGGCAGCGCCTTCCCAGCGTCCACACTCCCGACGACCCCGGGCATCCTCACCTCCTCAGACAAGTGGAACGGCTTGTCCTCCTGAGTGAAGCCGGTACGAATGCGACGGAAGCACTCCTCCAAGACGAAGCCACGGACTCTGTCGACAGCGCGCGCAAACTTGCCCTTTCCGAAGCGCCTCTCAAAGACGGGGGCCGAGAGGACGTAGTAGGCCGGGTAGCTGATGGACCGCATGAGATCGGATCGTCGAGACGAGCCGGTCAGCGCACGCCATGGAAAACGGAAACGGGTCGAGTGAGAAGCAAAAAAATCACTCACATATGAGTGATGACATTGGCCACCTCGTGGATGCTCTCAGGGCACCGCGACATGGCACCGCCCGCAGCCTGCTCCTCCAGTGCCGTTAAGACACGCACGAGGTCCGCATTCAGCCAGTCCAGGTCGATCGGGGCCGTGTATCCCAAGCGGAGGGTGACGCTGTAGAAGCCTTGGAACGAGCGCACTTTGTCGGCCAGGAGCTTGTACTCGTCCGGAACGTGCGGGACGGGCTGGCTTCGCAGGGACAAAAAGACCTGTGTGCGTCGAAGATCAGCATCAGACACGACATTCAGGCGACGGGCCTGGTTCTCCCAACCGGTTGGTGGTGGGTGGTGGGCGGTGGGAGCAGATAGGATACGCAGGCACCAGCAGGAGAGACGCTCATTGGACACGGCCGGCGATGCCCAGGGGACGGGAACGCCGAAGGAAGAGGACAGACAGGACGGGACGATGGAGCGGTCGAGCGAGCGACACCCTTCCCGCTAGGACGCCGTCAGACGTGCTCGACAGTCCCCGCGCGCCGTCGCAAACGAAACGGGAAGATGACGATGACGATGACACGGCGAGCGAATGTAAAGGTTTGGACGACGACTCAAACGGTCATTCAAGTCATGCGACCGAGCGTGGTCGGGAAGGCTACAATTGGGGCGGGGGGGCGAGACGATGGAAGCCGGGGAAATCGGTCTGACTGGGTAGCTAGATACGGCATGTCGGACGAGTGCACAGAGGACAAGATCAAACTGAAGCGATGGGTTGGTGACGTGGAACGAACCTCTTTCGATGCGCAGACGAGACGAAGGAGGACAAAGCTAACCGGATGATGAAGACGAAAAAGGACACAAACCGAGACGGACCCGTATGGATGCACGTTGACACGTTAGTTAGAAGAAGTCACTCAAAGCGAAAGGGGGGTGCGCATTGAAGGACTACCTCGAGCATACGCAATGCAGCCGGCTCCCACGACCTCGATCAGTCCAGCGGCTCAGGCTCCAGCTCCACATTCGAACCGGCTGTGCCCCCGCTCCCATTGCGCTGAGAGCCCGAGCCGAGCGGCGACGAAGGAGGGGAAGAGGAACGGACGCCGTCGCTTCTGCCCGTGCTATCGCTGTGCCTGTCTCCGGGCTGCCCAGAAGGCGTCTGGAAGAAGTTGAAGAGAGAAAAGGCGCCGGGGATGTGAGGCCGTTCGTTCCCCGAGCTTGAGCTCGAGTGGGTGTTACCTGAGCCCCCCGGGCCGGATGGTGGACTCCGGCCTGGTCCGCCGGAGGAAGAACCGCCCTCGTTCGAAGTCGACCGGTCCCGCCCACCACTACCGCCGCCGCCGCCGCCACTCCCACCACCACTACCGCCACCACCATCGCCGTTCTCTCCACTCGCACCCTGATCTGAGACGATGGAATGCCGGCACACGGGGCAAGTGCCGTTGACCTTGAGCCAGGGGACGAGACAGTCCTCGTGGAAAATATGCTGGCATGGCATGGCCACGACCACCTCCGGCGGTTCGACGGTGAAATCGTCCTTGCACGTCGGGCAGTCCGTATTTTTAAACTTCTTCAGGTTGTCCGTCGAGTCCAGCTTGAGTCGCTCCAGGCCTGCGATGTCTGACTCAGACGCCGGTCGAGGACCGTCTCGGCCGTTGGCCTGTTCCATGAGTTGCGTGATGATGTCATCGATGCCCTGACAGGAGGCGATAGCAAGGCCACTATCAGAACCTCCGCGACGCAGACGAAAAGATCAAACGCTCATTCCCAGCGGAAGGCAACACTCACTTGCTGACTGAACACGTAATCTCCCCACCGACCTCCGCCGAGCATCGCCTCAGCCAGCCCAGGGTTATCGCCACCAAACATCATTTGATAAGGAAACCTACCGCGGCCGGTACCGCCTCCCGTCATTGCAAAGGCCATCCCACCGGGCACAGGTTGCACGTTGACGCCGGCGTTGCCGAAGAGGCCCATGATCAGGTTGCGCAGGCCCGCCAGTTCGTCGTTGTCCGCGCCTGCCGACTCGCCATGGCGTCCGCTTCCGGGCTCCTCTGGTCGACCTTCGGCGCTGGGAGAATGTGGTCCCGGAGACGAAGGGGAGAAAGGAGCGTGCGAAGGCGACCTTGCTCGTGGCGCGTTGAATGCTGTATTGAGGAACCTGTTATCCATTGGAAGGCGCACATTTACACGAGAAAAAGAACAAAACGAAAAATTATGGGGTTGACGTAGATCAGTCGAATGTAGCATCCACCCAAGGAATGGGAGACACCCATGAGCGCCACCATGACGAGTGCGCGGCCCAGCGAAGGAGCGAACGACGACTCACTCTGCAAGACTGGGCACACTGGCGGGCTGTCCTCTCTGCCCGCTCCCATCCCCACCTGCACCAGGAAAACCATCACGTCCGGCCCTGTTGAGGTTCGACATACCTGGTTCGCCAGGCTGCCCAGGTTGCCCAGGCTGCCCATCTCGACGGGAAGTCGCAGGCCCACCAAAGTGGAAAGTCCAAGTGCCGCCGTTGGAGCTGCTCATAGAAAAGGTTCCTGTTCCCCTGGGCCTGCTTCCGCCGCTGCCATCCCCCGAGGGGGATCGACCAGACCCGTAGCTTGCGTGATCCGAGCTCCAGGACGACGATCCCGGTGAACCCATAGCACCTGCCGAGCTAGGTCGGGGAGAAGACGACTGGTGTTGCTGCGACCCCCCGCCGGCACCCGCTGCACCGGATGGTGCTCCAAACAAGCTCTGCAAGAAGGAAGAAGTATGATCGCCGCCGGGACCACCGCCAAGTCCCGCGCCGCGATCGGGCGACATGCCGAAGAAGGTGAACGGGTTCGGCGCTTCATCGTCATAACGGTCGAAATTGCGCGGGTCGTCCGCGGTGTCAGGCTCGATCTGTTCGTCCAGTTAATAAAGTGCAGAGAGTTCGTTCGGTTGGGAAGATAAGAGGACAAGTGAGTGAGTGCACCGGAACGGGTCGGAGATGAACACAACGAAGCTGAAGGCGGAGGCACGCTCCCAGTCTCGAGAACGAGCTGGAGTGACCGCAACTCGAACTCACCTCCTCGATGAACCCTCCATGGCAATTCGGGCACTCCAGGTCCGGCGTCCGAAGGGGATGAATCTCCATTCCGCACTCATGACACCAGAAGCGCTGCTGTGCCTGGGGGGTCCGCGGCTGTGGGAATGTTGCCGTTGGGCGCGTGCCCATGCCAGTGCCGCTGCTGCTGTCGCTGCTAGGATGGGCAGATGGAACGGACTGCGAAAGGCCATCAAAGCCGTGGCCAGGAGCAGCGGGAGGACTGCCAGAAGAAGAGGTGGGGGGAGGCGATGAGTTGTGGTCGTCCCGGTCGGAATCGCCTAGGCGGTGACCTCGACCGGGAAAGGACATGTCGGGTGATGTGATCGGGTTGCGAAGGAGGCGGTATACGTATGGCTTGGAAGCGGGAGATGCGCCAGAACTGGAGCAAAGAAACCGGCGAAGACGACGGCGATGCGATGCCCCCGACGGCGGTGAAATGACCCTGGCGATAATCCTGGAGATGGAAGGGTCGAATGGATGGTTAGCGAGTGAATGCGCCACTCGCACTCGGCCACAACGTCATTCCGCCCGGTTAGGGTTACTCGTGCTCGCGCCCGCACGGGCCAACGATCGGCAGGGCGACGAATAGCCGAGCCGGGATGATGATCATCGTTGCGTTGCGTCTGCTACCCCCTCCGAACTGACAACTTCAGCAGCTCCCTCCTGTGGTCCATGTACCCCCTGAGGCAGCTCGTGCACGTCGCCCGCAAGCCCATATCACGTCCTCCAGTGCTTGTCCTTCTTGCTGTCCTCGTCTCGTTCCTCACAGGGCCCCAGGAGCTCAAAAGACGCGTCACTCCCCTTTCCTCCTTCCTTCAGAACCGCCCAGGGATGTCCGCCATGACGTCCCTCGCCAGCACGGGCGACCTCCCACACTCGAACAGCCTCCAGCTCACTCGAGGAAAGCCGCCTTCGCCCTCGACCAAGGCCGCGCTGGTGCTCGTTCACGGACGCGGCGCCAGCGCGGAGGACATGATGACCGGCTTCGGGCCGTTGTTAGATTCGGATGGCATCCGTGGTGAAGACGTGTATGCGATCGCTATAGAGGCTCAGGGCAGGACTTGGTATCCGCACAAGTGGGATCATGAGCCGCAAGAGGTGAGTCGGTCCCGTTAGCCTGATCGTCGAACGATGTCCCGTTTCACACGTCGTCGGCACCCATATCAAACATTCTTGATCGACGCCCGACACCACCCTTCTTGGACGCGCAGGAACAAGAACCATACCTTACGGGCGCCTTGACCCGGATCGACCGCACAATCTCTTCCATTCAGTCTGCTGGAGTGCCCTCTTCCCGCATCATCCTCGTCGGCTTCTCCCAGGGCGCTTGTCTCAGCCTAACCTACTTGCTCGCCTGTGCTGTTCGCGCCTCGTCGTCGCCCCCGGAACGGTTGGCGTCCGTCTTCGCGCTCTCTGGCACCAACTTCCGTTCTGTCCCTTCCCTCCCACCGAAAGACAGGCCATCTCTGTCCGGAAACGCTTCCGACCTGCCACCTCTGACGCCGGTCTGGCTCCTGTCTGGCGTAGCCGACACGTTCTTCTCGCCCGAGCAGGTGCGATCATCTGCTCGGCGGGTGGAACAGACGTTGGGCGAGGAGGCGGAGGTGACCTGCGAGATTCTGCCGGCGCATGGGCATTGGGTGAACGAATACGAAAGGGGGATCGTGGTGCGGAAAATCAGGGACCTTTGCGCGAAGTGAGGAGAGGGCCAGCTCGCTAGCGGGGATAGAATCCGATGATACATATACCGTCTAGACCCCTCTCCCCGGCGGTGTGTTCTCGGAAGAGGAAGAAAAGGAAAATCCTTTTAAACTCGTAGAATGCAACTGGACGTGGATCCGCTGTCGTGGCTCGCTCGTGTGATTTCACATACAACTTCCTGATGTATACATACCACGTTATCCTCAAGTCATATTCCAAATCACACTCGTCGCTGGTCTGGCGCGCTGGTCACGACGCGGCCGCTCTCCAAGAAGGGGCCGTCGCGGCTGCGGCAGACGGCGATCGTCGCTCATTAGCGGATGAACACGGTCGCGTCCTCTCCGCGTCGCGTCTCATTGCGCCCGCGTTTTACACGCTCCCCTCGTTCCCCCGTCCATCTCCATTTCTTCACTCCATTGGCTTCATTTGCTTGGAAGCGTCGTTTCTCTCTTTTCCTCTTTCTCTTGTTTCGTTCCGGTGGACTTACATCTTGATTCACGGTCTGGTGGATCGTCGTCGCTTCTACGTCGTGCGGACGAGACGGTCTACTCCATCCTGTGTCCATTGACACTCTACAGCCCGCCTCCGCCCGTCCGATCCGCGTCGCCGTTCGCCCATCCACCCGTGCGACCGTCGCAGGGTCATCACTCGCGTCCCTTTTCACCCAAGAGCAAGTCATAGCAGCTCGTTGAGGTCCCTCGCCCATGTTCTACTCCGACGCCATTCTCTCGCGGCGCGGGCCGCTCGCCCGCGTCTGGCTCGCCGCTCACTGGGAGCGAAAGCTGAGCAAGACGCAGTTCCTACAGACCAACATCGAAAAGTCTGTCGGTGAGTCTTTGCGATGTTTTGAACGTTTCCCGTCGTACTTCTGGCTGCTTCATGCGGGGACGCCACGTTTACGCTCGTCTCGATTCGCTTCTTCTTGGCTTTTAGGTGCGATCATGGGCCAAGACGTTGTCCCCATGGCTCTCCGTCTCTCCGGCCAGCTGCTTCTGGGCGTAGTGCGCATCTACAGCCGCAAAGCCAAGTACCTTCTTGACGATTGCAACGAGGCTCTCCTCAAGCTCAAGATGGCCTTCCGTCCGGGCGTGGTTGACATGACGCACGATCAGCTCAACGCCAATCGCAACGCCATCACCCTTCAGGACACGCGCACCGAGTGGGACATCCTCCTGCAGGAGCCGTTGAACAACTGGTGAGCCGAATCTATCGAAGCGGATTTGCCTGGTCACGGTCGCCGGCATCTCAACGCCTTTTTTCTTCCACACTCAGGAACATTGATCTCAACGCGACGAGCGTGCCCAACCGCTTGCCAACCTCTCGTCCGGATGACATCACTTTGCGCACGCTTGACTACGACGACTTGGACGGGGGCGCGGCGGGAATGTTGAACCTCGACGACGGCGTGCCGGGGCTGGACTCGCAGGACTTTGACCTCGATCTTGACCTCGGTCTCGATCTCGATCCGAACGCGTCGGCGCAGAAGCGGTACGACGAGCACGGTCGGGAGGTCGACGCGGACGGCAACCGCATCCCAGAGGGCGCGGGAGACGACACGATGAGCGTTGGAGTGGGTAGGGACGCGATCAGCGCTCCCCGCCAATCGATCGGCTCGCTCATAGGCGGCTTTGACAAAGACGGCGGCGAGGGGGACATCACGCTCCGTTCCGACGCTCGCGCCGGGCCGGACTTTGGCTTTGAGGCAGGTCAGGACGACATGGCGTTGGATCTGGGCTTTGGTGGTGGCGACGGACAGGGACAGGAGGGAGAGTTTGACCTCGGTCTTGACCTTGGTTTGGATGATGGGAGGATGGACGTCGATGGAGGGGCGGCAGGGGAAAGTATGGGCCAACGATGTGAGTCTGGTCGATGTTCCTTCATGAGCATAGCGAGCCGAACTGACAGATTAAATTTCCGGTTTTTTTTCGCGTCTAGTGGCCCGCTCTGTCACCCCTGAGAACCGGGACGACACGATGCTGGTGGCGCTGCAGAACATGACGCCTGGCACGCGAGCGCGTGTGCAAGAGGCTGCCGAGAGGCGCGAGCACGAGCTGCAGAATAGAGGAAGGAAGAGCCGTCGGCAGATCGTGGATGAGGTGATCGACCTGCCCGGTGGGAATCAAATCGGCGCAAGCCAGACAGATAGGGCCGGCGTCGAGGATATTGTCTCCGAGGTCAGTGATCAACGACGGTGGACGATGATGGCGACGACTGCCTAGCTTGAGATGAGAACGATCTATCTGACCTTTACTCCCCTCCCGGTCCTTTTCTGGTGACTTTCATGTAGTCACAATACCTGCCAAGCTCGCGCGCGCACCTCCGCCTCCTCCAAATCCGGGCCGACCCGATCGCGCACTTCCTACCTTTCGCGGACCCGAAGGCGTCGCATCAGGACGCGGTGTTCGCGGGACCGCCGGGCCTGGTACCCGAGTTGAGGGAGCTGTTCACGTTCTCGACGGAAATGTTCCATCCGAAGAGGAGGACGCGGGACGAGAGTGCGGGGACGGAGGGAGAGCGAACGCCGAAGAGGGTGCGCGGGGGCGAAGGGGAGGAGGAGGAGGAGCTGCGATCAGAGGTGGGGCGTCGGGCGGCAAGCGTGGGGACGGACGTGGCGAGCGTGCGTCTGGGAAGGGGGAGCGAAGCTGGCTTTGACCTGTCGTCGGTGGGCGGCGGCGAAGGGGCGAGTCGGTTCGACGGGGACTTGGACGACTTCCACCTGCCGGCGGACGACGTAGGCTTTGACGGGGTGGACGGGCTGGGATGGGACGATGGGGCGTGGGCGGAGGAGGGGCGGAGCCCTTCGAAGCGGCGGCGCACGAAGGGCGGTGCGGGGGCGGAGCGGGAGGAGGAGAGCGCGGCGGGGGGATCACGCGCGTCAAGCCCGTCTGCGGAGTCTTCGATCGAGAGCGGCAACCTGCTGGCGGTGTTCGACAAGCGGCCGTCGTCGACGGCGGGAGGTCGGGAGCGGTCTCGACGGCCTGGGGAGGAGGAAGAGGAAGAGGAGGAAGTGGTGAATGCGGCGGCGGAAGCGGAGGAGGAGGAAGGGAGGAAGAAGGGGTGGAGCAAGAACACGGTGCGCGCGCTGAGGATCGTCAGGGGCGAGCTGTCGAGGGAGAGGCGTCAGCGGCAGGCGCCGGAGCGCGTTCGTTCTGAGGAAGGCGAGGAGACGGGCGGGGCAGAGGCGAGGCAGCCTCCGGCGGAGGTCAAGATGAGCTTTGCCAAGGTGGCCGAGAAGGTGAGCTGACGGTGAGAGGGACTAATGAAGCGTGCGTGCGTCGGTCGACTGACCGGCGTGGTGTTCTTTCCCTTTCGCCTTGCTTTTACAGTCCTCTCGGCGCGCCGCATCCGCGTTCTTCTTCGAGCTCCTCGTCCTGGGCACGAGGGACTGTGTAAAGCTGGAGCAGCAGGGTGCGTTCGAGGATATCGAGGTGGAGGGCAAAGACCGGCTTTGGGCCGCTTCCGGGCGTGCCGCTGCGGACAAGAGGACGAGGAGGACGGAGGCGGGCGCGGGGAACGTCGTCGTTGGCGCTGCTGAGACGCCGAGTCTGGCAACGACGGCCGCCGTGGCCGTGGCCGCGTGATGGGCGGATGGTGGTGTGGGATGGTTTTATTATCTCGCTCGCTCTTGTGTCGTCTCGTCTCATGTATCGTCGTCGTTCCCGCCTCTCGTCTCCATCTCCGTCTCCGTCTCCGACTCTTTCTTTCTGCCTTTCTTTCTTTCTTTCTTTCTTTCTTTCTTTCTTTCTTTCTTATACTGGACGTCTGTCGTCGTGGACGAGCTTGTGAATCTAAACTCTTTCGCCATCGCTCGTTCCGTCGAGGCGCATGATGTGTGTGTGTCGTACGTACGTCACAAGGGAGAGAGAGGCCAGGCCGTCCAGCTGCGTTCGTTCCTGTCGACCGGCGTGGGCGGCATCTCCATCCGACCGTCCCATAAAAAAGGCGTGCCTGCGGTCGGGCTTGCTGCGGTAAGACGGCTCGGCCGGGCGCCAAAAGGGGAGGCGTGGGAAAGACGGGCACAGCTAGGGTTATGGGCGGGGCTGGCGGGCGGGGGAATATAGGAGTGGATTGTAATGACGACTACAAACGTCGCGCTGGGGCGGCTCAAATCGAATTCCGACCGGCGGCTTTTTGCGTGAAATCCCATTTGTCCTTTTCCACAGCGCAGCGCCCTTTCCTTTGTCTGCCGCAGTCATGGCGCGACCCGACTGCGCCTTGGCGCGCCCGCCAGCCGACGATGGTGGTCGGCGACGAGGAGGGTGAACGACTAGACGACGACGACAACCACCACCACAACCATCATCACGACGACAACGACGACGACTTGCTTGAGCCCTCGGTTGCCATCGTCCCCGTCCTCGCTCCCTTACCCCCCTCCGAGCCCCTCCCACTCGCCTCGCTCCACCGCCCCCACTCTCTTTTGTCCACCCACACTCCCTCTTCCTGCCCATCGCCATCCCGACCCTAGCTCAGTGCAGGTCTCCTTCTACCCGTCCCCGCCTCGGACACCATCGCACAGCGCACAGTAGAGCCCATCTCCCGCTCGCACCGTCGTTTGTCCGACTTTCCTTATTGCACGCACCGTACCGTCCGCGACGCAAGCCAACCAGCGGGCCAGCAAGCCAGCCAGCAAGCCACGTCGGCCTGCCCCTCCCCGCCTTCATCTTCTCCGCTGCCGGCTTTCATTCTTCCTCTTCCTCTTCGACCACCATCCCATCCTCGCAAGTGCTGGACACGGGACATTCCCTCTTCCGACTCGGCTTCCCACACCTTGTCTTCCCACTCGTCCTAGACGACCCAGCCTCTAGAACCGGCCCACCGCCCCCTTCGACGCGACGTCATCGTTTCCCGACAGACGACCGGCTCGTCCCCGTCCCTTTGCTCTTCCCTCGCTCTTCCACCCGCTCTTCCTCCCCAACCTCCCACCTTGCCCTTCCTATACACGCTCTTTCCTCGCCCGCGCGCAGAAAAGGACGGCGGTCCTGTCACGCTTCCCAGCCGACATGCCTTCAAGGACGCGTCTCCTCGCCCTCCTCGCCCTCCTCGCCGCCACCTCCCCCGCCCTCACGCTCGCCGATGACCGTCTCGCTCACGGCCTCCCCCAGCCGCGCATGATCCGCAAACATCACGCCGCCGCTGCCGCCCGAGGGTTCGAAGTGTCCCGCATCGTCGTCGAAGAGGGGGATGACCTCCAGGAGAGAGATGGCCTCCTCGGAGGCGTCGTTGGAGGTCTCCTCGGCGGCGGAAACAACAACGCCCCTTCCCCCACCGCCGCTGCCGGTCCGCCTTCGAATAATGGAGGTGGCAGCAATGCGGCTCCCGGTAATGGTGAGTGTTCGACTCGGGTTCTCGTTCGCGTTCTTTGCCGCCCGCATTGCGAACGGCGTCTCGATGGTTTTTCTGCTTGTCTCTCTTCCATTCGTTTCTTTGCCCGTCGTCCTCGTCTCGTGCCGTCTCTTTGTCTGTCTTCTCGTCGCCCTTCCCGTCCTCACCGCTTCGGCCATTCTCGCCTTATCACCCCTCCACCCTCGGACGCCCATCGCCACGTCCCAGTCCGTCGCGCCCCGACTCCGGACAATTCGTGCAATGGCTTGTTCGGCTGCCTCCTCGGCAGTCCCTCATCTCCGGACCCCGCCAGCGGCCCCCAAACCGGTAGCCGTGAGGATCAGCGGTCGCCCGCCCCCTTTCCTTTTTCTTTATTGTCTCTTTTGTCGGAGTCATCTGGACTCGGCGCCGCTCTTTTTCCTTTTCCTCTCTTGCCATTTCTTTTCGCTTCCCTGGCGGCGAAAGAGACCCGAGCGTCGAGGTGGATGAGTGCGTGCTCGAACGGTCACTGACCTCCACTTCGCCCCGTTCTCCTTCCAGCCAACTCCCCCAACGTCGCCAACCCGACCCCCGGTAGCGGCAGGAACACGGGCGGGAACCAAAACCCTTCGCCCGCCCCTTCGCCCGCTCCGGGCGGCAACAACAGTCCGGCGAACACTCCGAACAACGGCATCGGCGGGATCACCTTTGCCGGCGCCAGCGACGTCAACTCTGCCAGCGCCGCTTCTCCATCGGCCCCGTCTTCCCTCAGCATCTCAGCTTCGTCCATCAGCCTTTCTAGCCAGTCCTCGGCGAGCTCCTCGCTCGCGTCCTCGTCTTCGACCACCGCCACATCCTCGTCCACCGCCGCGTCCACCCAGGGCCCCCTCACGCTTACGCAGACCGCGACCCAGTCGCCCACCGCCGCCTTCTCAGACGCGAACACGGACACGGCAACGCCGACGCCTTCCGCCTCATCCGCGGACAGCGACAGCGGTGGTGGCATGGGCCACGCCGCGTTGATTGGCGTCATCGTCGCCGCGTCCGTCGTCGGCGCCGTCATCGCCATATGGACGATCGTTCGCAAGACCAAGTTCTCGCCGAGCAAGCGGTTCGAGAACAGGCTCAACCCGATCGACTTTGACCCACACGGCGCCGGAGCGAGCGCGGACAGCGAGAGCGTGCACGAGGCGCTCGGCGGCATCGTGCCCGCGCACCGAAGCCACAGCCGGATGGGCAGCGGCGGCAGCGACCAGAGTTTCGTGGCCGGCAGGCCGACCAGCATGGGAAGCACGAGGATGATGATGAACGAGCAACCCATGACCGAGCTCGATCACCACCCTTACCCCGTTGCGTCTGACTACCCCTTCGGCCTCGCCCCCGTGCCGTCCCCCGTCTTTGCCTACGGCCCCGCCGGTGCCAACGTCGCCCGCTCCGCGTCGACGCACAGCCAAGAGGCGTACTCGACGGCGCACGAGAACTACACCAACTCGACCGGTCACGCTGGAGCCGGCGGCGGCGGCGGCGGCGGTGAAGCGTATGCGGACCTGCAGCGCGGCCCGAGCCCAGAGTTCGACATGGTTGCCCCGCCGCCCGCCGCCGTGTCCGCTGGCGCAGAGCCGATGGGGATGTACGGCAGTGGCAGTGGCTTAGAGGCCGACCCCTTCGCCGGCGGCGCAGCGTACCACGCGCATCAGGACCCGTATGGAGGAGGCGGGTACGCACACGACCCCAACGCGCCCGCCATGCCTGGCTCGTCAAGGTGGAGCGGATGAGCTGGACGTCACATTCTCTACTTTGTACGCTCGCACGCCGACCGCTCCCATCCGCGTGTCTGTCCGTCCGTAAGCGAACATTATTCTATACCCGCTTACCCCCCCTCCCCCCACGCCGGTCTTCCCTCCCGCTTTCTTTTTTTCCCGTCCGTCCGGTTGTCCGTTTGTTTGGTCGTTTGCCTTCTAGCTCGCTCTCTTGTTTCCTTCTTCCTTCTTCCTTCTTCCTTCTTCCTTCTTCCTTCTTCCTTCTCTCTTCCTCCGTTCATACATCCATACCTCCCTGTGCTGTGCTCTTTCTTCATCCTCCTTCGTGCCGTCCAAGTCGCATTTCCTTTCCGAGCGGGTATCGGAATGGAGCGCCTCGTCAAGGTATCTATCCATCTACCCATCTCTCACCGCCTGCCTTTCTGTCTTTTATGTTACGTATTTGCTTGCTGTGAATTTCACACTACCCGGTGGTTTTCTTGACATTCATTTGCCGAGCATCGCTCATTCGTGAGAGCGTGGCGGTTAAGTAAGGGCCGCATGTCCCGTCCCGTCTGCCGTTCGTTCGGTCGTTCGTCGTGCCGCTTTCTCTCTCCCTCATTCCCGTCCTTGCCCTCGTCGTCGTCCTTGTCCTTGTCCTTGTTCTTGGGTGCGTTATCTCATGTACGGACGGCATCCGCGCGCCGTCTACTAGATCGGAGCGCCCCCTCTCTCCTCGTTTTCTTCCCCGCGCCGTCCTTCTGCTCTCCTCTTCTATGCGTTGCCCCGCCACGTCCGAGTCGTTATCGTCTTTCTTTCGTTATCGGGCCATTCGCTTCTGCCGTCGCTTGTGCTCCAAGGCAAGAACGATATGATGGCTCACGACGGTGGTGGCACAACCTGGGGCCGTGAAACCAAGCCAAGGCTGCCCAGGCTAGGCTGCCCAGGCTATCCGGCGGTCAGTCCGTCCGTCCGTCCGTCAGTCAGTCAGTCAGTCAGTAAGGAGGGAAGGAAGGAGGTGTCTTCGCCACCTGTGGAGAAGAGAGGCCCTCCTCTCCCACCCGCGTGCGCCTTCTTCAACATGTCCCCCCTTTACACAATCGCTTCCCCATTCCTGACCTTGACCTAATCAAAAGCCCCTCCAGCGAGTAGGCATATGAAATGGGTGCCATCCACGTCCGGGTCCTCCTCCGCTATGGCCACCCCGATACGAACAACGGCAACCAGAAGATAGCAGGGTGGCCCGTGCTCAAGCCCTCGTCGCTTAGTCATCCGCACGTGACACGTCTTTTCGATCGGCCCTCCATGAATCCGTGCGGCTGTCAGCCTCTTGCTTCCTTTCTGCGCCGCCTCTGCCAATCCTCAATCCCAACCATCACTACCAACGCGCCCTTGTCATCCTCGCCCAGCCATGGTGCAGGTATACATCGTCAACGAGACCCATCTTCCTTTGAACATCTCTCTCAAGCATCTCGGACCCGTCCACTTCGAGGTGAGTCACGCGATATCCATTTCGTCCGCATGTTCACCCTCGACGTGACAACCGCGCCCCCCTTCTCCAGAATGGTGTCCCGCCCCGAACAGGCCTCTGGGCGCCCAAGGTGGGCGCCGTCTACTTCACCATCGAGGCGCGCGTCGGCGACGCCCATTCGGCGAACAGGTACACGCGCATGCAGGTCGCCGTTCCCATCGTGCTTGCCACCGTCGGCTCGCTCGCTCTCGCTGCGGGCGCCGTTTACGTTGCCGGAGGAGCTGGCGCGGCTGCCGTCATTAGCGGAATGACCGCCAAGGGCATGCAGGCACTCAGAACCGTGGCCAGGAAGAGGGACGCCATTGCCAAGGTGAGCCATCGCCGTCGTCGTCCGGCCCACCCGGTCCGCCTCCGCCCTCTCCTTCGCTTCCAAGTCTGCTCAAAACGCTCTTTGTACTCCTTTCGTTTTACCCCTCTTTGGCCACCCGTAGATCGGCAACTTTGTCGGGATCAGCTCGACGATCACGACGGCCAAATCGGTCATCGAGTCCCTCCTCCAGTCCTCGGTCGTCAGCTCGGCGGGCTGGCACATGCGTCAGGGCCGACACTTTTACATACGAGGCGGGCCGTCTGCCAAGCTCGTTGACGGCACTTGGGTCATCGACGCGGACGACTTTACGCCCTTCGAGGTCGTTGCCGACGAGTACAATGCCAAAAATGAGGATGGAAAGCCGAACCAGGTGCGCGTGGACGCAAAGGCGCCGGCGCGACACGCACGGGGAGGAAACACGGAAGGCGATGGCGGGGAGTCAGAGTCGTTGCGCGACTCAGAGATGGCCGAGGAGGAAGAGCACACGCGGGAGACTGAGAGGGAGCAGGAGCGGGATCACCACCACCGGGGACGGGATTCTTCGAGCGGACGACACCTGACGCCGCCGACAACGCCGGCGGTGGAAAATCTTAGAAAGAAACCTTCTTTGTGGAGGTCGGTTTCGTCCTTCAGGTCGAAGAAGGAGCAGAAACGCAAGGATGAGCTGGACGCCATCGCGGACGAGAAGGAACGCAAGCGGCACGCTTCTGCTCAGCGATGAGCGTGAAGCCAAGGGCGCCAATTCCTCTCCTCTCTCGTTCACACACACACACACACACCCCCTCTCTCTCTTCGCGTATTTGGGACGATTCTGTTTTATTTCTTGCCAGCTTGTACAGAGGCCTTGCGATACCCTGACCCCGGAATAACGATTCGACCCCCGCTCCTCGTCCGTCTGGTCTGAGCGCGTACGACGAAAACGGTACAGGTGATCGATAGACGATTCTAGTCTAGTTCCATTTCCTGGTCCGACATCATAACAGAGAGAGGCGGCGGGTGAAACGTTTCTCAGAGCGCGCTGAAACGTCGATACCGGCCCACGACCTCCGTCTCCACATCCCTGATCAGCGCTCCAAGCCTCTACGCCCCAAGCCCGTCCTTCCAACCCACCACAGACTGCCGCTCTCCCTCATCCCACATTCAACGAGCGCCCAGCGGACAGCTCTGCCACGCCAACCACCACCAGAGGGCGATCGCTCCACCCAACGCCATGCCGGCTAGGACCTGCTTTCGAGTGTGCACGCCCAGCCGGACGCGAGACCAGCAGACAAGAAGAGAAAATGTGAACGGGGCGGCGGCTAGGAGAATGCGAGCGGGCAAGGGAAGGCGGGTTTCCTCGTCCACGAGGAGAGAGTGTTGGGGGGGTTGATTGGGCGGGAGTCGCATGAAATCGTCGGGCGGGGGAGGTGCGCGAAAGGTGGGGGGGCGTACCCTGGCGGAGCCACTGGTACTCTCCAGACTGAAGGGTGAGACGAGGCTGGAAGGAGAGAGAGCGGGATGAAGAGGAAGATAGAGAGCGCAGAGGAAGAGGTAGACGCCCATGAAAGTGATCGTCGCGCTGTGTGTCGACGGCATGCCCATCGATTTCTTCCCAGACTTGCTCGGTCGCGGCTGACGGATGAAGCGCTTCATGAGCTTAGCTGTATGTTTGTTGGCGAGTCGGTAGCGATGGCACGAACAAGAAGAGGTCGGTCATGAGCGTGGGTTCTGGGTTTCGCACGCCAGGAGGCCCGCTGGACGGGCGAGAAGATGAGCTCATGACTGACCAGTGAACGACGTGATCAGCGCTCCGCCGACGAAATAGACCACATGAGGCGTGCGGAGATGAAGCACAGCAATGGCGGTCAACGATGTTACTATGGACTGCGTCTGAGCAGGTGCGGAGGGTCGGTAACAAGGAAGGGGAGGAAATCAACGAGACGACGTCGTGTTTCAACCTTTCTTCTCGACCAAGAGCGCCTCGCGAGGCGGTCTGCCGGGCTCACATGCTTCAAAACCCACAGCATGGGCGACGTCGGGGACAGGCGTGCCATGGCCGGGAACTATGTGAAGACGATGGTCGGGATGCGAGCCGGGTCATGATATGACATTGGACCTGCTCGTCGTCGTGGTCGGGACCTGGACGGTGAAATGGCAACGAAGGAGTGCTGCGGCAAGTCAGTTCGTTCTTCTCACCATCGCCGCCCGTCTCGGATCCTACGATTTCAACCCTCCATCCTGTCCTCACCACCCTTCAAACATGGCCTCCTCACCCCTCTCTCCCTGCTCACGCTGTGTGCGAGCCCTGGTCGGAAGGACACCGGCGTCTTCCATTCGCTCGCCCAGCGCCGTCGCCGCGGTCCCCGCTCGCGCTCTGCACACTTCCAAGCCCCTCCTCAAGGCCAAGAAGACGTCGAGCAGCAAGCGTCCAGAGATCGGGAAAGAGGCGATGCCGCTCGCGGAGGCGGCCGCCATCCTCAAGGTGAGCCGGAGTGAAGGGGGGCTAGATTGATGTTTTTGACGACCTCAGCTCATCGGTTTGGCCTTTATCCTATCCACCCCGCAGGCCTTCGAGGTCGCCCGCCCGCAAAGCGCTTTCGAGATCCACATCAAGACATCGTTCGACCGGGAGAACGCCCTCCGAGGCCGGATCGTTCTGCCCCGGGACACGCGTAACAAGGAGGAGACCATCCTTGTTTTTGCCGACGGTGAGGCTGCCGACGAGGCCAGGAAGACGGGGGCGAAGGTTGTCGTGGGCGGGGAGGAGATGATTCCGGAAGTGAGTATGGTTCGATCGAGGCCGCTTGCATCCCTCCTTCCCATTTTTGCTTGTATCTCTGGTATTATTTTTATGCGTATCTTACTTGAACCGCCTTTCTGCTCGTCTCCCCGCACCCTCTACACAGGTTGCGGCAAACAAGTACAACTTCTCAAAGGTTCTTTGCACGCCTGCCCTCTTGCCCGCTGTCTCGCGTGCCCTGGCGCGCTCACTGGGTCCCAAAGGCCTCATGCCGAACGTCAAGAGGGGGTCGGTCACTGACAACATGCGAAAGGCTATTGAGGAGAGTAGGGGAGCTTTGGATTGGAGAGGGGACAAGCACGGGATGGTCAGAAGTTCCATCGGGCGGGTGAGTGTTCGCTAGCTGATGCCTTGGTCCAGGCTCTGCTCATATAGCGTCGTTCATTCCCGACCTCTCTTCTCTCGTCCATGGCCATCATTCTCGGCCACACACTCCTACCAGATCCACTTCCCAATCGAAGACCTAGCAGCAAACGTTCACTCCTTGCTCGATTCTGTGCGCAATTTCAAGGCCGCCGCCGCTGCCGCATCAGCGCAGGCTTCGGGGAAACCCGCTCCTGCCGCTCCCGTATCTTCTACCGGCAGTACTAGTCGGAAGAGTGAGTCCATGGATCGTTTCTCTCTCATCTTTGTCCACGAGCGGAATGGATTTGCGCTGCCGTTCCTTCTCGCGATCCGAGCCAGCTGTGAGCTGACCCGACCGATCTGTCCTCGTCGCGCTACCACTGGGGCAGATTCCCCGATCTTGCGAGTGCATTTGACCTCCACTCAAGGACCTGGCATTGAGCTGTCCGACGTGTACTAGACGCGTCGACTCGCGCGAGTCAGACTAGACTAAGAATGCACGTCTGTCCTATATCGTCCGATTCTCTCTCCTTCATCTCGTGCTTCCCCAAAGCCATGCGCTCGCGAAAGAAAAGAAAAAAAAAAACATTGAGCAATCTTGCCGAAAACTAGACTACCTTCCCCGAACCCATCAATGCCTGCCGGCCGCCTTGGGTCCAGAATCCGGCTGCCCACCGCCACCGGCTGAAGCCTCCATGCCGGCACCGCCGCCGGAGACGATGAATTGCGGCTTCTCGACTACGAGCCTCTCTCCCTCGTACATGCGGTTGATGAGCGCGGCCCTCTTGAGCACTTCCAAGTCCGTTACAGCCGCATCGTAAAATGCCTTGAGGCGGTCCGCATCTGAACTGCCCTCGGGCGCAGTTGAGGCAAAGGAGGGCGTAGAGAGGTTGAGAGAGGGGGGCGAGTGTAGCGTCGTCGCATCGCCTTCGCGGGAGAAAGGGGAGGTGGTGGCTGCTTGGGAAGCGGGGAGGAGGGAGGAGCGGAACAGGTCACGCGAGCGGCGAAGGAAGTAGGTTCGGAAGGGGTAGGCGCTGCCATAAAAAGAGGGAGGAGGTCGAAGGGGTGCGAGAAGATTGGAGTCAAGGTCAGCGTAAGTAAAAAAAAAATAAAATAAAATAAAAATCCAGTTCGCTCTGACGACCACAGTCGTGCTAAACACCGTGGTCCAGCTGCTGATGCGGGCTGCTAGCGACGGGGCACAAGCCACCCCACGCAGTGAACGTCGCAGGTAGCAGGAATACATAGTCCCTCTTGCCGACCTCGTCCGGCACACCGAGCTCCGCCTTTTGCTCCCAGAAGCTCACCTGAACGACCTCGCAGTGCTCAGGTACCGGCGATACAGGTGAAGGAGCTCCGCCTTGGTGGGCACAGCCGCATTGGCGGACATGATCAAGCAAGACTTGCGGATGAATAATGCACACAGACGAAGCGTGGCTGATGTGCACGAGGGTGTGGGGTGAGTGTTGCGGGGTGAAGCGTCGTGTGCGGCTCGTCGGTCAGACTTTGTTCGCGACCGTTTCATCTGATATCAGAGTGGCGAGGAGGACCGGGTAGTGGAGGAGGATTCGCCGCAGCACCGATCAGGGCCCAGGGCTTCTCACGTGCCGGTTGTATCCGCTTTGTCAGCAGGCCAGGACCGCCTACAGCCGCCCCGGGCCGACATTTCGGCAGGCATCGGTCAAGGGACGACGTCAGCGAAGGAGGGAAGTTGGAAGAAAACGGAAAGCATTCCATCTTCTCGAGGACGACGACGACGACGACGACGACGGCAGCGGCGGAGCGACAGTAACGACGACAAGGGCCAAAGCCGGCATTCTTTCACGCATCACACCATCAGCCGGCGCCCGCTCGCAATGGCGGTCCCCCTTGGACGATTGGCATTCGTGCGCACCGGCACCTCTTCTTCCTCTTTCGCGCTTCACCTACGACGACCGTTGTCGAGCTCGTGGGCGCTGAAGACCGCATACAGCTCCAATGGAGATGCCAGCATGAGCTCTGTCTCTTCTCTCCATTCACGAGCTCTCCTTGGCCCGTTCGACGCCGCTCGACGCTTGTTCTACTCGAGGGCACCTTCGCCCGCCTCGCCGTCCGCGCGAAGATCGATGGCCGCCCCCGTTTCATTTTCTATCTCAGCCCTGTCTCCTCATCTTCCAGCTGGCCTCGCGGGGCACGGACAATCTTTGTTGCTGCCACGTTTCTCTGCTCTCTCCCCCTCCGCGTCCCGGTCTGTTGCCCTCTTCCCCCTCATACGAACACGCTTTCCCCAGCGGACTTTCTTCTCTTTCCCTCCCTCCCTCGCTTCCACCTCCCCTGCTGCGACGGCCAAGGCTTCCGCTCCCGCTTCCACTTCATCATCAGAGAAGACGGCCTCGGAATCCGAACAGGACAACTCGAATACCGACCACCCCGATCCAGACCCGTCCCCCGAACAGCCCCGCACTCTGCGAGAGCGCTTCCGTCTTCTGACGAAGAAGTATGGCTGGTACGCCCTGGGAGTGTACCTGATCATATCCTTCCTCGACTTCTCCGCCGTCTTTGTCGCCATCCATCTCTTGGGCGCCGATTACGTCCGCGACGTGGAGGACTGGGTTCGGGAACGGCTGCCTTTCGGCAACGTCGGCGGTGGAGAGGCTGACGTCGGCGCCTCTTCTGCATCTCAAGATGCGCACGAGGACGGGGGCGAGCGTGGGCAGGAGCGCAAACCGGGCGCTGGCGAGACGGGTTCGAGTTTGCTCTGGACAGAGGCCATCCTCGCCTACACCATCCACAAGTCCCTCCTCCTTCCCATTCGCATCGGCCTCACCGCCGCTATTACGCCTTCGATTGTCAAGTGGCTCGCCAAGGTGGGCTGGGCGAAGAGGTTCAAGAAGGCCGGTGCAGTGGCCAAACAGGGCGCCAAGGACGCTGTCGGGAGGGCGAGGAAGGCGGGCGGAGGTGCGTCCAAGAGCCAGTGATGGATGGATGGGCGAACGGGCGGGCGAAGTTGGAGAGAGCGAATAGAGGAACGAGAGGAGTCACGGAAGGGACTATTTGCTTCATCGTCGGTCACCACTGCAACATGAACCACCACCACATCGTAATTGTACCTAGTATCTCTCATCTCCGTTGTCGGCTTAGTGCTCTTGCTGCCGTTGCCGTTGCGTATAGACAGACACTCAATCGCGTAGACGCAAGTCGAGACCTCTCACACACTCGCCTGCGTCCAGAAAGACGGGAGGAAGAAGGTGGCTTCTATGGTAATCGTACAGTGAAAGAAAGCTACGGATTAGGCAGACCACAAAAGAGAGAGAGAGAGAGACCGATAGATGACCAGCAACGACAAAACGAAAGCCGGGGAAAAGCACCGAGAGCAGGTCAAGTTCAACGGCAGGAAGGATTGCAAGGCGAGCAAGTGGAGGCGATTGGCGTGTGTTCAAGGCGACGAAAGGAAGGCAGGAGAGAGAGAGAGAAAGTGGCCCGACTCTGATATGATTGGGATGATATATGATGATGGTGATCTTGTATGAGCAACGATGAAGCAGATGAATGTGTGTAGGTCGGTCGTGCGCGTGTCTACGGGTGGATGAGGCTGTTCACAAGTAAGGCGCTCCTTCAAAGTCCATCTCGCCCGTAGCGAGCAGAGGGTCGTCCTCCTCATCTATGACGTTGTCCGCGTTGTCTACCACCTTCCTGTCGTTTTCGCTTCCGTCTTCCTCTTCCTCCCCTCCCTCATCCTTCTCTTCTTCCTCCTCCCCAGCGCCATCCGCATCCTTCTTCCTCGCCCGCCTCGCCCAGCCAGGCTCGCTCACGTCGTCGTCCTCATCGCTCAACTCGTCCGCGCTGATGACCGGTCCGACGAGCGGACTGCCGCTGCTCGCGCGCGAGTGTGCCCTCCTCGAGCCCATCTTGCTACTCGTGGCCGTCTCGTCGCTCTTGGCGCTGTCAATCGTCCCGCTGCGAGCTCGCCCGCCCAAACCGGACGACCACACCATCCTTCCGCTACCGTAGCTCGTCGCGGGGCTTACCGTCGCCGTCTCCTGTCCGCCGCCGCCGCCAGCATCGTGTGCGGGTACGCCAAGGTCAGGAGCGCTGGCGTTCTGGCCCTTGATGGGCATGCCGTTATGCTGTGGCGCCCCCTGCTGGACACCGGACGTTCCAGCCACCGTCTGCGTCGAGCTTCTCCTGCTGAGACTGAAGCTGCCCAGCCCCAGCCGCGCCAACCTTCCCCTCCTCTGCTCAGCTTTCTCGGCAACGCTCGAATCGCTTCTGGCGCTCCTACCGCTCCGAGCGGATAACGTGGGCGAAGAGGGAAGAGAGGGAAGGAGTTCGAGATCGGACGGTAGCTCGACTTCATCGATCGGAGCACGCCAATAGTTGAAGTCCGTGAACTCGGGCATCGGGCCCGTGCCAGGTTGGGAGGTGGCGAGGATCGGCGGGAACATCAGGTCCACGAGGTCAGTCATGTGGATGTAGCTGCCGGTGGAATGAGAGCAGGAGATAACATGAGCAAAAGTACGCGTGACCGATTGCGAATTTCTCTCGGCCAATGACGAGGAAGACACCCACGAGCTCGTGTACCCGGCAAGTGCTAATAGCTCCATCTTCACCTCACCGTATGAGTCGATGGTGAAGATTTTAGAGCTGGGTATCCCGACCGAGCGGTAGCTGAGCGCGTCCGTGATGCGATTTCCGAAGCCGGCGTAGAAGGGATGACCTGGCCGCTGTGTCTCAAGCTGGCCAGTCGCGGGTATCGACCCGTTGGCATTCGAAGGGGATGAAGGAAAGGGCACGCTGGAGAGGCCCGGTGTATTCTCGGAGCCAGTCTTTGGCGTTGAACTCGCGGAGACGGACGAAATGTTGTCCGGGCCGGCTTCTGTTCGCGAGTCGACGCCGAACAGGCGGCCGATGTCGCGGAGACAGGCCATCTTAAACACTTCCGGTTTTCGAAGGATGACCTCCCTGCGATCGAGGACGAGACAAGGTTTTTTTTTATTCATTAGAGCCGCGCACGTATCACAAACGACTGACGCACAACAACTCACCGATGCAAGCTGGCCATGAGCCGGTCTGGGCTCATGATCACCGGACCATCCGGCAACTGATACCCGTTTTGTCGAATGCCCTTCAAATAGTCCCTCGTCACGTCCGCCTGACCGATGGCGCGGCTTGTGAGGTACATCAGCCGGTATCCATTCCTCGCGATGTCGGTGTAGAGCTTGGCCACGCCGAGATGGGTCCAGTCGCGGCCGATCATGGTCAAAACGTGGCCGAGGGCGTCCGACTTTGTGATCGTCCCGTCGATGTCGCTCACCACGACCTGGTAGGACGACTCCCAGAGGAAGATACGTGCCGTACAGATGGCCACGCCGGAATAGGAAGAGGTCACACTGAAGGTGATCATGTTGGCGCCTTTCTTGAGGTTTAGCGACTTGAGCTGGTCCGAAGTGAGACGGAGCGTTTTGACATACGTCTTCGTCCTCCTTTTCTCCTCTGGTGGCGCACCGTCGGTTTGAATGTTCGACGTGATAAGGGCTGTGTCCGTCTGGGAACGCTTCACTTCCTTGCGCTCTGGCGAGGGTGGCCGCGCGACTGCGGCTGGCAGAGAGAGCACCTCCTGCTCCGGTCCCATGGAGGCGCTTCTTCGTAGCGAAGTATCTTTGGCTGCGCTAGCGTCCTCGAGGCTCGATCCGGACGATGAAGGATGTACGCTGGCCAACCTCGCGAGCTTTTCGAAATCGGCCTCTTGACCGAGTACTGACACCATGTTCGCCACATCGGTGTTGACTACATCGGAGACGTCGTCCGCGCGGCTTGTCGCCGCATCTCGTAACGCGGGGACGTCCCCGTCGAAGGTGGCAACATCACCTTCGGAACGGCTGGACTCTGCCTCCAAGGCGTGCTCTGCTCGAAACTGAGCAGCTGCTTCCTTGGCAAGCATCTCGTCTTCTTCTGAAGTGTTGTACCCGGCCATATCCAGCCGTATATCTAAAGGTATGAACCAGAAAAGCGCATTCGGACGATCAGTAAACCTGCATTGAATTTCTCACGGCCGATCACGATCGCTCTCTAACCTCCGGCATGAACCTTGAGTTGGTCGTCGGGAATCGACGGCTCTCGTTTCGGTCCGAGGATCGGACTGGTCGTCAAGTCGGCTGGCACCTCGCCCTCTTCCTCCTCATCGACTTCGAAGACGAAGAAGGCTTCACCGGCCTCGCCGATCTTCATAACGAAGGGGAGAGGCTCTAAGGAACCGTTGAGGTGGAGTGTGACCTGTTGGCCACAAACACGCAAGCCAAAAAGACAAAGAGAGAGCATGAGCAACACCGGTCAAGCCGCGTACTCGACGGCTGCTGGAATGTATGGACAAGAGAGGCGGGTGGCCGACAGGGATGCGCGCTAGCTCACCATTCTCTCCGCAGGCCTCAAAACGCTCATCTTTCCAAAGCGCACATGAAAAGGAGTGCAGGCGAGCTCCATTCTCTTCTTCTTAACCCGCCGCTTCTTCTTCCCCTGTTGCTGTCCTTTCGGGATTCTTTGCTCATCGCCGGCCGCATCGTCCTCGTCCTCGTCCTCGGAGTACTCAACCTCGCGCTCGACAACGATGACGTCGATCGCGCCGGACAGGGTGGCGGCATTGATGCCGACGTTAGGTGTGATGGTGTTGTACACCGACGAGAGGGCCCGAAGGGCGAGCTGCATGGCGGCGGAGAGACGGTGAGGAGGAGGAGGGAGACATCGTCATCATCCCCGCTACACGGCGGCAGTCAACCTAACGACTGAAACGCACGTGATCGATCACCAGCGTTTGGGCCAGTGGCGACCGCAGCCACGGCCGCAGCCGCAGCAGGAAGACGGGCACGTGCCCAACGGATGAGGCCTTCATTAACGTCCAACTGGCCTCTCACCCGTTCCTTCTTCCTCCATCCCCCTCGTTCTGCCTTGCCCCTACCCTCCGAACGCGCATCCTCATCGTCCAAAATGGCCACCGAGCAGAGTGAGCGGGTGCTGTGTTGCTTTTAGTGTCTGCTATCCCACCAGGACTGCCACGCTCATCATCGTTTTCTCTCCTACGCCTGACCAGCCTACATCATGATCAAGCCTGGTGCGTGTGGCGACGTCGATCAAGCCTGGCCTTTGGCTGCCGCTAACTCCTCACCAACTTCTCTCCATCGGTCTGCCTTTCCTTTACGTGTGTTGTCGCACTATCTTGCAACGCAGACGGCGTCCAGCGTGGCCTCGTCGGTGAGATCATCTCCCGCTTCGAGAAGCGAGGCTTCACCCTTGTGGCCATGAAGATGGTCCACCCCACCAAGGAGCACCTCGAGCAGCACTACGCCGACCTCAAGGGCAAGGGCTTCTTCAACGGCCTCATCTCTTACATGTCCTCTGGCCCCGTCGTCGCCATGGTGTGGCAGGGCAAGGACGTCGTCAAGCAGGGTGAGTGAGAAGACGACCTTCCAATCACCCGGTCGCACAGCACAGCACAACGCCCCCCTCTTAACATTTTTTTCCCTCTCCCTCTATCTGCGCACCACTCATTCAGGTCGTGCCATGCTTGGTGCCACCAACCCGCTCGCCTCGGCTCCCGGCACCATCCGCGGCGACTTCGCCATTGATGTCGGCCGCAACATCTGCCACGGCTCGTGAGTCCTTGCTCCCCTCGTCTGCGTTGTGGGTGCCGCATGGATGCTGACGAATGAGGCTGGATGGATGTCATCATCGTCTGCAGTGACGCTGTCGAGTCGGCCAAGAAGGAGATCTCCCTCTGGTTCGGACAGGAAGGCGTCATCTCCTACAAGAAGGCCCAGGACGTTTGGGTGTACGAGTAGAATAGACGGCCCACGCCGGTATATCTCCTCCCCCCATTTCACCTTTTTTGACACGGTGGAGGAATGGGTGTCGTTCTTAGATGGTGGAACAAGGATGCTTGTCCTCGTATTTTTAATCTAAAGTCGCCGCGGACGACGCCTGGGGGTCAAGTCGAAAAAAAAGCTAAAGAAAGGAAGAAAGAAAAAAAGGACAAAAGGCAGAGAGACGACAAAGATGAAAAACGTCTATGATGCATTTTGGAGCCGGGACCGAATCGAGATACATGCGGTAGCGCCATGCCAGGTGGCTGCGCGAAACAGACGAGGGGGTGTCTGTGCTAGGGAAGGCTAGCGAGGCAGGGAAGGAGGACTGGGGAGATGGACAGCGAAGTAAGGAAGGGTATTCGAAAGTGATTCAGGCGATGCCTTTGCCGGAACGCTTGGAGACCAGCTTGGCCTGTGGATGCGAAGGCGGGAAAAAAACAAAAAAAAAAGCTTCTATCGTCAGGGACACGGGCGCCTGCGCACGGCCTCACGTCTCTCGAGCGACCGACCGACCAACACTGTGGCCAATACGCACCTTCTCGATGGCCGCCATCGAGTTCTGAGCGAGCTTCTTCTTGTACGTCGTGATATCCACGTCCTGCTTGGTCAAGTTGACGATCTTGCGGTCCTTGACCTCCCACAGCTCCTCGGCCACCTGCGAAATGAGTCGGAAGTCGTGCGAGACGATCTGTCGCGCGTGCGTGGGACGGCAGGGACGGAACAGGGGTCAGCGTGTAATGCGATGGTGCGCGACGCTGGACGAGATCCACTCACCACGACGCCGCCCGCAAAGTCCTTGATGGCGTTGGCCAACGCATCGATAGAGCCCATGTCCAAGTGGTTCGTCGGCTCGTCTGCAGGGATGATGAACAAGTAAGACGTAAGACGGGTCAGTGCCCAAAAAAAGAATACCCGCAACGCTCACAGCCACGGCCACGGTCGGCAGACGACGGACACAAAAGCAGACCGCAAACGCACCGAGAAGCAAGACGTGCGGCTGCTCCATCGCCAACTGGGAGAAGACGACCCGGTTGCGCAGACCGTCGGAGAGCTGAGAGATGGGGCTAGTCTGGTGCGAGCCCGAGAGACCGAAGCGGCCGATCTGTTGCCTCCAGAACTGTATGTCCTTCTCCGGGAACTTTGCCGCGTACTTGGATTGGAAATACTCGATCGGAGACTTGTCGTACGGCAGCTGGTCCGCAGAGTGCTGCGAGTACTTAGCCAACTTGAGGCCGGCGTGGCGCTGGATCGAGCCTTCGACCGGCGTCAGAGCACCGGTGATCAGGTTCAGCAGCGTCGATTTGCCCGTGCCGTTCTGGCCGACGATGGCTACTCGAGAGTCCATGCTACGCAAGGGGCGACAAGAAGACATCGGGTGCAGGGTCAGCGCACCGACTACGAGCCTCAGGCTTACCTAACCGACACAAGGTGAACGGTGGTGCTAGCGGCTAATACTCACTCGATACCAAAGCTGAGGTCCTTGTAAAGGAAATCCTCCTTCTTGCCCGAGTAGCTGAACGCGACATCGTTGAAAGCGATAATCGGCGGCGGCAACTTGCGCACGTCCTCGAAGTGGAAGCGAAGCTGCTTGGGTTGCTCCACTTTCTCCACCAAGCCGGCGGCCTCCATCTTGTCGATGATCTTCTGCTTTGACTTGGCTTGTTTGACCAGGTTCGCGTACGTACCGGCAGACGCGATGAACTTTTTGATGTGCTCTGGAGGGAGGCGGTCGATGGGACGGTCAATAAAAGAAGGGGGGACAACGAGTCCTTGCGATCGAATCGAGTCCACTCACGAATTTCGTCTTGCTGCTTCTGGTACGCCTTCATCTGGTTCACCTCGTTCTCCGTCTTGGTCCGCACGTAGGTGGAGTAGTTACCACCGTAGTAGAGCATCTTCTTCTTCAACGTGATGTCCATGATGTTGGTGCAGACCTGCGGTGACCAGTCAGTGTGTGAGGGTGAGGGTGAGCGAGAGCACTAACAAGACCAAAGAAGCACCGTAGACGTTAAAGGACTCACGTTGTCCATAAAGTCTTGGGAGTGCGAAGTGATGACGAGGATGTGGTTGTAGGTGGAGAGATAAGCCTCGAGCCAGACGACAGCCTCCAAGTCGAGGTGGTTCGTCGGCTCGTCGAGGAGCAGCAGGTGGGGCTTGACGAAGAGGGCGCGAGCAAGCGAGACGCGCATCCTCCAACCACCGGACATGTCCTTGGTCGGCTTCTTCATCATCTCTTGAGAGAAGCCGAGACCGTGAAGGATGGAGCCGGCCTTGGCCTCAAAAGTCGAAGGGTCCATCTCCTCCAGTTCTTCGTACTTGGCCTCGAGCGCGAGGTCGTCGATCTCGTCCGCCACGGACATATCCTCAATCTCCTTTTCCAGGCGGGCGACCTTCTCCTTGGCCGAGGCGATGATGTACTCGAGCGCGTCGACGTCCGACGGTTCGGCCTCGCCCTTGACGAGATAAATCTAGCAGAGACAGTGAAAGACGGTTTGGTCAAACAAAACTGTCTGAGCCCTTCCAGGGGCCTCGCAATTCACCTTGACTCACATCGATGTGCTGAGGGATTTCCACGTCACGTTCCGCGAGCGAGTCCAAAAAGGTCGTCTTGCCACACCCGTTCTCGCCGAGAAGACCGTACCTGACGTGAACAAAGAAAGGGAACGTGGTCAGAGCGTCGAAGATGGACACCAACGCGGCCAAACGCGGAAGAAACTCACCTTTGGCCGTAGTTCAGCTCGATATTTGCGCCGTCGATGAGGAGGCGTCCGTGGAAAGACATGGTGTAGTTGTCGATGTGAATGTCGCGGCTCTGCGGGTCGGAACTGAGGACGCCACTGGCGGAGCGGTCGGTGGCAATGCGGAGCTTTGCCATCGCGTTCAGGTCGTCGGTGCTCGTGTTGGCGGAGACGGAAGTGAGAGGCGTGTTGACGCTCGAACCGTTCGCCGAGCTGGTGGCGGAGGTGGCGGTGCCCTTGGAAGAGACCTTGGCCGCGGTCTTAGCAGCCCTCTCGCTGTGAGGTAGGAAGGGGGCGAGGAGTCAGCCCACCCACCACCGTATTTCACGACGACCTCGCCACCCATCTCAGTCTGACGGGGCCAAGAAAACTCACGCCTGTCTCTTCTGCTTGGACGCGGAGGGAGCCATCGTTGTTCGTCTGTTTTTCGTACGTCGGGGTCGGGGTGGGATGCGAAAGAGCAAAGTAGTGCCGTCGGCGGCAAGGTGGCGCCAGCGCGAATGGGGGTCAGAGCCAGGCGGGCGTTGACGAGGGTAGGTGGTGGTGGAAGCAAGAAAAAACGCAAGCGCTCGTTCGTCGTTCGTCGGAGAAGTCGAAGTCGGCTCTCAACTCTTGTCCTTCTAATCTGCCGTCAGCTGCCGGGCTGTGTGAAGAATTCGGAGCGTTCGATCGAAAGTCTTTCTGCAGCCGGAGCGGAACTTGCCGCAGTGTTTCCCACGCCCCGACGTCATGCGCCCAAAGCAACTGCTGCGGCAAGAGCATGACCCTCCTCCCCACGATGGGCTGCTTCCAATCTCTCCCGACTCCTCCAAGAGGGTCGGTCTGCACGTCGAGGAAGAGCAAGTGGAAATGGAGGTGGGGGGTGTCCAGCGATTGACTCCTAATCCTTCCTGTTCTCTACCCTCCTTGCTAGTGTCAGGTCGATTCAGCAGAGCACACGACGACGGTCAAGAGGTTGCATGCGACTCTATGACGGACGTCAGGCCGGCCTGGAAACATGTCAAGGCTTTCCCAAGGCCAGATCACTCCAAGCCGATCCGCTGACATTGCTTTCTGGTAGATAAACACAGCCGTTTCATCTGGGGCCTTTTCGTCTCATCTCACCTCACCGCACCTCATCTCGCCTCAGTTCGGACCCGAAGGAGCAGACGAAGAAGGCAAAGACCGGCGTCCGTCTCGTCGACCGCCCCACTCACTCTTCCTCCTCGTCCAGCGTCGGGCCCATCCATATCTGCCCTCGCGGGCCCCTCAAGCCGCGTCGGGCTACGCTTCCCCGCGCATCCGAAGGTGCGGCCGCAATGTCGGAAGGCACTCCTGCTTCGTGTCGGACACGAGCGGATGGTTCGATGGCAGCGGAAGCGGAGGTCACCATGGATGGACGATGGGAGGCGAAAGTCGGACTGCTAGCGGGGCGCACGTGGGTCGAAGGCGGCTCGATGGCCCGATGAGGGTGAAGATGGGAGTAGAGAGTGAGGACGAGGGAAACGGAAGGAGAGGGGCGGTTCTCTCGATGATCACGCTGTCCTTTCGACCTTGTCGGCGGCGGACGAGGGCGACGCCGTCGTCGTCTTCTTCATACCCGGAACTCCTTCCGCCGTCTCGTCGTGCGCTCCTCGCCTCCGGAGGCGCGGGCGATTTGGATTCCTGAAGAAGCCTAGCAAGCCGGAGCGGGAGCCGGTGGAAGCGGGGCCGGCGGTGACGTCAAGGTCGGCGACGGACGAGGAGGGCTCGTACGGTGCTCCAGCATCCTGGCGCGGGACCGGGGATGGCCGCGGGCTGTAAGCAGGCGGTGGGCCCTGTGGGTTGGAGTGGCGGGTGTGTTGGGAGAAGGTGAACGGGCGATGGTCGGGCTGCGTGGCGAGGCGGGAGGGGTGCACGAATGGCATGGCATCTTCGTCGTCTACGGAGCGAGCAGCTGCTCTCTCCGCGGACGACGAAGAGACGTGGCGGGTGGAAGAGGGGTCGAAGGGCATGGGTGGGAGGGGCGTGAGAGGATATGGATAAGCGGACACAAAACGGCGATATCGGGATCGCGCGAAGATGGGCTGGCGGGTGAGGTGTTTGTAGAGGTGGTGTTGGGGAAAGCGGCTGTGAGGAGAGGAGAGGAGAGGGAGGTGCATGGTGGGCGTGCGACGCAGGGCCGGGCCTTTTCAAGAGGCGAGACGAGGGGGAGAGGGAGCCATGGTGGAGGGTTAGGGCCGCTTGTGAGGCGGAGAGAGCGTGAGAGGTGGCGGAGGAGTGGGCGTTGTCAGATAGAAGTTGGAGGGAGTAATGGCTCGTCGATGTCGATGTTGGCCGTGGTGGCGGTTGTGCTTGGAAGACGAAGATGTGCGACGTGACTCCAGCGGTCGAACACCGGCTCGAGTGTATTGTAGTGTAGTGTATTGTAGTGTATTGTAGTGTAGTGTATTGTAGTGTATTGTAGTGTAGTGTATTGTAGTGTATTGTAGTGTAGTGTGTTGTGTTGTAGTGTAGGGTGTTTGTGTTGTAGTGTAGTGTATTGTAGTGTAGTGTATTGTAGTGTAGTGTATTGTAGTGTATTGTAGTGTAGTGTATTGTAGTGTATTGTAGTGTAGTGTGTTGTGTTGTAGTGTAGGGTGTTTGTGTTGTAGTGTAGTGTATTGTAGTGTGTTGTAGTATAGCGTATGTGTTGTAGTGTAGTGTATTGCAATGTAGTCGAGTCCAGTTCAAGCTCCGGATGGAAGCAAGAAAAGGCGAACGTCGGGCGCGTTGGCTCAAGCAGCGACGAGTCGAGTCGAGTCACAGTCGGACCGAGTCACTCTCTCTCTCTCATATCGAGCCCCGCGGCGGGCTTGCGAGCGAGCGAGCGAGCGAGCGACGACGGACGTAAGCAGCGACTTGCGTGTGTATGCCACGAGACGGACAGACACACAGTGGGACAGACAGACAGACACATCGAGCAAGGCCGGAAGGAGGGTGGGCGATTGGGTGAGTGAGAGGGAGCAGGCAGATACGTGGACAGACAGTCGCATCCTCCTTCACCACCCATGACGGCCAGCCCAATGATCGAGATAAGAACGCAACGACAAGGACAATTCAAGCTAGCTTCATTCGAAGACACCAAACGACCGGCACAGCGACGGCTTGTCTAAGTAACATACACCTCCGTCACACAGGGCAGCGAGCGGCAAGAGGGTGAGTGTGCGTGCGTTCCGGGGACAATTTAGATAGACTCTGTTTGTTGGCCAGCGGCGGAAAACAAAACAACGGCACACAGTCAGTCGTCAGCGCACCTCCTCCTCGCCCCCCTCCTCCCTACTCACCCTGCAACAGCGAGTTGAGCTTGTTCACGCGGCTCGCGACGGAGAGATCGATCGTCTGGCCGCCAAAGTCGACGACGATGCCGCCGAGGATCGTCGGCTGCACCTTGTTCGTGATCTTGAGCTGCTTCTTGTCCGCCGCCAGCTTGGACTGCTTCAAAGCGCTCTCCAGGCGCGAAGACAGCGACTTGTCCAGAGGCTGTCCAAGTCCGACCGTCAGCGACGTCCGTCCCAGGACGACTTCGTCGTCATCAAAAAACCGTACTCACCGTGGCAGAAGTAATGGTCACCTCGACCTCGCCGCGGTAGGCACCCTGGAGGCGGAGAAAGTCCTCAATCACCTTGGGCGCGTCGTGCAGGCGGCCGTTCTCGGCGAGCACCTCGAACAGGTCTACGGTGGCCGGTGAGGGAACACGTGCAAAAAAAGGATGGCGAACGAGGACAAGATAGAATGCATGGTCAGCCGACAGTCTGTCGACGAGCCTCGAAACAACCAAAGCCCTTAATCTGTTCCGCCTCTGCTTCCCGTCCCCGTCTATCTTTTCTCTTCCCCTCCATTCCCCTCTTCCCGTTCATGCTTCTATTCCCAACCCTTCTCCTCTTTCTCGTCTGCCCCTGCTGCTGTCCAGTCGAAAACCCCGCCCCGGCCATCCTCGCACTCACTCTTGGTGATGTCCGTCACCTGGCCCTTGGCGGCCACCTTGTAGATCTCTTGCAAGCCGGCGATCTTCGCCTTGGCGCTCAGCGTGGGGTTCTCGATGATATCGCGAATCTTTTGGTTCTGCTGGTCCATGAGCGCCTGGTTGATGGCCTTGAGGTCCGCCTCGACCTTGTCCAGCAGCTTGACGTCCTTCTTCGCCGCCGCCGTCCACGCCGACGCCGCATACTTGCCGGCAAGGCCGTGCAGCTTCAGCGGAGCCTGGACCGTGCTCGCCTGGGTGGCGTAGCTGCGCGCCGCCTGCTCAGACAAGACGAAAAGGAAATGGGCAAGGTGAAAACGAGAGTCGGCGTCGGCGTCAATGGGCAAGCACCGCCGCTCCCTCCTACGTCCGTGTCTGTTCCACTCACGACGCGGCTAGCCTGGACAAAGGAACGGGAGAACATGGCGGAAGGAGGGGATGAAAGAGGAGGGGAGAAGAGGCGACGATGGGGTGGGTTGGCGTTTGTTCACTGACTGGCTGACGACGGCCGTCCTTTGATCGCTTCGCTTCCTCTCCCTCGACACCGACGCCCGCCCGACCTTACGCGATTCGCCGGGAACGGCCGCCGCCTCGGCCGGCAACTCGCGCACGCCGCCCGCACGCACGCGTCACGTGCCTCGCACACGCAGCGCAAACCGCAGCCACTCCCTCGTCGGCTCTGGCTTTTGGAAAATCGATGGCGAAGCAAATCAAGAAGAGCGCGACTGACCCAACTCGAGACTGACGAGAACCCAGTCTGACCGCCCCCGCTGGACGAGTCAGGTCGCTCATCGCATCCCCCTTCCTTCCTGCCGCCTAACTCCACCCCTTTGCCGTACTTCCAACTCCCGCCGCTCTCAAACCCCCAACCCAACCCACCATGTCCCGTTTCTTCCGCTCCGTCAGCGACTCCGAGAGCGAGTCGTCGTCCGAGGAAGAGGAGCTCCTCACCTCGGGCGAGGAGGACGAGGGAGCAGCCCCCAAGGCACCGAAGAAGAAGGCCGCCGCAGGCTCCGACGAAAGCGATTCCGAAGCTGAGGAAGAGTCCGACCAGGAGAGCGATGACGAGGGCGCGCGCCCTCAGGCCGCTGCCGCGCCCAGGAGATCTCGCTTCATGCGCGGCGAGGGAGACTCGGACGAGGACTCGGACGAAGACGTGAGAAAGGTCGTCAAGTCCGCCAAGGACAAGCGCATCGATGAGATGGTCAACACCGTCAAGTCCATCGAAAACGCTCAGCGGATTGACGACTGGGTGGCGATCTCCAAAGGTGCGGATTTTTGCCGTCGTCCCCAACGCCGTCGCCGCCTGTCAGCGGCGCATCACCCTCATGCCTTGCTCTCGTTTTTTTCTTCCCCCCCAGATTTTGACCAACTTGCCCGACTCGTTCAGCGTCACACCAATGTGGCCGAGCCTGTCCCCGTCGTCTGGCTCAAGGCTCTGGTCCAGCTCGAGGACTTCCTTACCGCATCCGTCGTCAAGGAGAAGGACAGCAAGAAGAAGATGAAGGCTCCCAACGCCAAGGCGATGAACACGATGAAGCAGAAGCTCAAGAAGACGGCCAAGTCCTACGAGGACGCCGTCGAGAAGTACAAGAAGGTGAGTGGACCGGTCCCCCATCCGTCTTCCGACCCCCTCCGATTCCTCATCCGTTTCCTATTCGCCTTCTCTCGCTCGCACAGGACCCCGAGGCGTTTGAGCGCGAAGCTGCCGCCATTCCCGCCGCCGAAGCGGAGGCTGCCGCTGCTGCCGCGTCGAAGAAGGAGAAGAGGAAGGCCGCTCTCGCCGCTGCCGAGGGAGAGGGCGAGGAGGACGATGAGGACTTCCAGACGGTCGGCAAGGGAGGAAAGGCCATGGTCTTTACCACCGAGGGTCTCTTCAAGAACTTGCAGGCCATTCTCGAGGCGAGGGGCAGGAAGGTGAGAACGATTCGACGATCGTTTTAGAGCACTGACGCCGTGGCTCAAGGCGTCCGTCACGTCACTAGTTCGAGACTAACTCCTTCCCGTCTCCGGTGCTTCTCAGAACACTGACCGTACTGAGCAGCTATTGGTGCTCAGCAAGCTGCTCGCGGTGGCCGCGACGCCTTATCAGCGCATCCGCGTCCTGCTCGCGCTCGTCTCGGCGCGCTTCGACTACAACCCTTCGATGACCGCCTACTTGCCCATCGAAATGTGGTCCAAGGCTCGAGAAGAGATCAACGACCTCGTTCAGCTCCTCAACTCCGAGCGCGGATACATCGTCATGGAGGAGACGGAGGACTACGACGAGCTGGAGGATCGCGTGCCCGGCCAAAACGGAGAGGGCGATATGGTCAAAGTACGCGGCAGTATCATCTCCTTCGTCGAGCGCCTGGACGACGAGTTCACCAAGTCGCTCCAAAACATCGACCCTCACTCGACCGAGTACATCGAACGCCTCAGCGACGAGAAGGCGCTCTACCACACCATCGTTCGCGCTCAGACTTACTTTGAGGTCACGGACCAGAAAGAGGCGATGTACCGCGTGCTGATGCGCAGGATCGAGCACATTTACTCCAAGGTGCGTCGCCTGCCTCGTCCGCTCTGGCCCGTTGGCTTTTTCGTTTCATAACTCTGAACGGCCTGCCTCTCGTATTCCCAAACAGCCCGACGCGATCACTCAGGCCCTGGAACAGTCCACCGCTGCCGCCTTGCCCGACGTCAAGTCTTCCATCACCGCCACCTCGTCGACGGCCGTCGATGGAACGCCGGCGCTGCCGTCAACGGCGCTCATGCACTCGCTCTGCCTCGCGCTATACCCGCAGACGTACTCGTCCCGCCTACGTACCAACGCCATGCTCTGCCAGATCTACCACCACTCGCTGCACAACAACTACCACGGCGCCCGCGACCTTTTGCTCATGTCCCATCTTCAAGAGTCCATCCACAACGCCGACCCCACGATGCAGATGTTGTACAACCGCGTCGTCGTCCAGCTTGGTCTGGCTGCCTTCCGCCTCGGCTACACTCGCGAGTGTCAGGCGGCGCTGTTGGACATCTTCACCACGGGGCGCGTCAGGGAGCTCCTCGGCCAGGGTCTGCAGAAGCAGAGCCACCAGTACCCGGCGCTGACGCCAGAGCAGGAGAAGCTGGAGCGCCAGCGTCAATTGCCGTTCCACATGCACATCAACATCGAGCTTCTCGAGGCGGCCTACCTGGTGAGCTCGATGCTCCTCGAGATCCCGCACATGGCGGCGGCGGGGAACGACCCGGAGCTGCGCAAAAAGGTGATCTCGAGGCCATTCCGTAGGATGCTCGACTACACCGACCGACAGGTCTTCACCGGGCCCCCGGAGACGACGCGCGACCACATCATGCAGGCCAGCCGCGCTCTGCAGATGGGTGACTGGCGGCGGTGCCAGCAGCTGATTGAGGACATCAAGATCTGGAAGCTCATGCCTGGCGAGAAGGACATTAAGGAGGTGCTGAAAAGGTGAGGGCTCTGTTCGGCGCAGTTCGGCTATCGTCGTAGATCGCTTGCCTGCCTGCGTCGTTGGTCTAACGCTTTCGCCGCGCTTGGATGACAGGAAAATCCAAGAAGAAGGGCTTCGGACGTACCTGTTCGCCTACTCGAACTACTACAGCACCGTCTCCTTCTCCCACCTCGCCTCCACGTTCGCGCTGCCGCAACAAGCGGTGGTGTCGATCGTGTCGAAGATGATCTGGTTCGAGGAGCTGGCCGCGTCGCTGGACCAAACGCACGAGGTCGTCGTCCTCCACCGACACGAGCTGAGCAAGGTGCAGCAGCTGGCCCAGACGCTGGCTGACAAGGCGGCCATGCTGGTGGAGCAGAACGAGCGGGCGTTGGACGCCAAGCTCGGCGACGGGCCCTTTGGTTCTGCGGGCGGAGGACGAGGGGACAGGGAGGGAGGACGCGAGGGCGCTGGCGGGCGGGGTGGCGAAGGCAAGGCGGGCGAGGGGAGGGGAGGCGCGGATGCTCAGCGCAGGCAGAGGACCGGCGGACGCGGCGGTTACCGCGGCGGCAGGGGCGCGAGGAGGGACAACTTCCAGGGACTGGGGAGGAGAGTTGCTGCGGCGTAACCGTGCTGGAGTGGTCCATTCGGTGGGGGGATGGGGGATGGGGGATGGAGGCGCGCATGTGTTTGTCCAAAAAGCGCCCAGATCCGATCCTGTTATGTTATGCCCTGTCCTGTCCTGTCGTTTCCAATTCATGACATGTCATGTCATGTCATGTCATGTCATGTCATGTCATGTCATGTCCTATCATATCAAGCCGTGTCCCTGTCTGTCGTGATGTGAGCTCCCCCCGTCTGTCCATTGCCGGCTCTTCGCGCGGGGGAGCCAGTCACTGTGGGGAGAAGGAGGGGGCCCGGGCCGGCTATTCCCGGAGTGCTGCGGCAGCCGTCACAAGCTTCGCGAGCCAGCGACAGACAGAAAGACAGACAAGGTCTTAAAAGGCCCTTCTTCTTCCTCTCTTCCACCAATACGCCAACCGCCAAAGGCCCCTCGCTTCCGAGCATCGCTTCGCATTGTTAGACAAGGTGAGCGACGAGCGAACAACGGACGTGCATTTCGCCGTCTGTCTGCTGGTCGGTAGGTGCGAGGGTAGAAGAAGAGGATGAAAGAAGGAATGCGTGCTCATCGTGCGCTCGTCTTTACCCCTTCCTCTTCCGGACGCTCACTCCTCTTCCGTCCTCCAAGATGCCCAGGTTGCCCATCAACGTCCACCCCTCGTCCCTCTCAGCTCCCCTCTCCTTCACCGCCCGCGCTCGTACCCTTTCAGCCTTCGCTCTCGCCCCGCGGCCCACCGTTCTCTCCGCCGTCGCCCCCGCCCGGTCCCCCGCCGTCCCTCCTCTCTCTCGCACTCTTCGCCCCTTTTCCACCACTCGCACCTCCGCCATGGCTGCCGTCCAGCACGATGCAAAGGGCGAGAAGAACGAACGTCCTCCGCCCGACCAGGTGATGGTCGACATTGCCGACTACGTCTTCCAGCCCGACAGCGCCCTCTCCGACGAGGCGTACCAGACCGCCCGCCTCGTCCTCATGGACTCGCTCGGCTGCGCCATGGAAGCGCTTAAGTTTGAGGCGCCGAGGAAGATTGTCGGGCCCGTCGTCGAAGGCACTGTCGTGCCTAACGGTGCCAAGGTGAGAAAGAGGTGGAGGCGCTCGAGGTAGACGTCCATCAAGCTGATTGCCTTCCCTACGTTCGTCACAGGTTCCCGGTACGGTGAGCCGCCCATCTACTGTCGTGGGCAAAACACGAAGCGAATGCCTTATTCCCATGACCCTCTCGTGTGTGCCTACAGCCCTACCAGCTCGATCCTATCCGCGCTGCGTTCAACAACGGTGCCCTGATCAGGTGGCTTGACTACAACGACACTTGGCTCGCCGCTGAGGTTGGTGCCTTTCTGCCGTGTGGCCAGATAAACTCATCTCCGTCAAGTAGCCAACTCATATCGCTTCTTGTCCCCTTCACCGCCTCCATATCGCTTCTTGTCCCCTTCACCGCCTCCAGTGGGGCCACCCCTCCGACAACCTCGGCTCCATCCTCGCCGTGGCCGACTGGCTCTCGCGCACGGCCATTGCCGAGGGCAAGGCCCCCTTGACCGTCCACGACGTCCTCACGGCCTCGATCAAGGCTCACGAGATTCAGGGCTGCATCGCGCTCGAGAACAGTTTCAACCGTGTCGGCCTCGACCACGTCGTGCTCGTCAAGGTCGCTAGCACTGCCGTCGTTTCCAAGATGCTGTGAGTGGCGCCCGCCCGGCGCTGCCTGCCGTTTGTTCGCCGAAGGCGTTCTTTCCTCCGCTCACGCGACTCGGTGCCGCCCGCCCGATCGTCTCCACCCTCCAGCGGCCTGACCAAGGAGCAGACCATCGACGCCATCTCGCAGGCCTGGGTCGACGGCCAGTCTCTCCGCACCTACCGCCACGCCCCTAACGCCGGCTCGCGCAAGTCCTGGGCCGCCGGCGACGCCTGCTCCCGCGCCGTCAACCTCGCGCTCCTTGTCAAAAAGGGAGAGATGGGCTACCCTAGCGTCTTGACCGCCAAGACCTGGGGTTACTATGATGTGCTCAACAAGTGCGTGGGCGAAGGAACCGGCTTTAGCCGCGCACCGACACGCGGTCCTGACGATCGCCTTTCTTTGTCTTTGGTTCACAGAGGTCAGCCTTTCAAGTTCCAGCGCCCTTACGGCTCGTACGTGATGGAGAACGTGCTGTGAGTCGTGTCTTCCTTCTTTTTCTTTTCCGTCTCCCGCTCTAAATCTGCGGTTGGTCTCCAATTTACCGTCCTTTCCTCGACCTTTGCCTTTCGGCCCGCTTAGCTTCAAGCTCTCTCCCGCCGAGTTCCACGCGCAGACGGCCGTCGAAGCGGCCCACACGCTGCACCAGAAGCTCAAGGAGATGGGCAAGTCGAGCGATGACATTGCGCACATCCGCATTCGCACCCAGGAGGCTGCGATTCGCATCATCAGCAAGCAGGGCAAGCTGAGTGAGTGGGGAAGAGCATATGGGAAGTTGTGGGAATGAGATGAGATTCGCCGGAGGCTGACGCGCGGACGGTCGTGGTGCCTGCCGCCGCTCTTGCAGACAACTTTGCCGACCGCGACCATTGCATTCAGGTGGGTTCGCTGGCTCGTCTTGCCATTCGGCTCTTGCTTTGTCGTGCCGCGCGAATGCTAACGTTGGACGTCGGTCCGCCCTTCCACGTTCCCAGTACATGGTCGCCGTACCCCTCATCTTCGGCCGCCTCACTCCGAGTGACTACTCCGACGACGTGGCCGCGGACCCGCGCATCGACGAGCTCCGCGCCAAGATGGAGTGCGTTGAGGACAGTCGTTTCTCGGTCGAGTACCACGAGCCGGCAAAGCGGTCGATCGGAAATGCGCTCCTGGTGACGCTCAAGGACGGGACGAAGCTCGAGGAGGTCGAGGTCGACTACCCCGTCGGACATCGCAGGCGTAGGGAGGATGCCAAGCCTCTCATCCTCGAGAAGCTCCAGAAGCACCTCAAGGGCACCTTTGAGCCTGGCACTCAGGAGTCGGTGAGTTGTGACCGCACGGGGCTGACTCATCGAGCCCTGCTTGCTGGCTTATTCCGTCCGACTCGCCATCTTCTCTCTCTTCCCTTGCCTTCAGCTCGCTTCGCTGACGCTGGACCACGACAAGCTGTCGAAGATGCCGGTGAACGAGTTTGTCGACCTCTGGGTCCCCAAGAAGTAGTCTGGCATTCACCTCTCTCACGAATAGAAGGACCGTTCGTCTTGGCGGAGTGGGAGCGGAATGGAAAGCGGCGGCGTTTTATGAGGATCAACGTGCATGTAACCAAGTAGGATGATATGCCCCATGATGACATGCCTGCCATACATAAATAAGTCGTTGCCCGTCCCACCTTGGCTTCCTTAGGCTCGAGTGGGGATGGACGCGATCGGCAACGCTCACAAGATCGACTGCGGCGAGCGGCCTTCGGCTTGCTTACATGAGCATGTCCCGTCCCCGTCGAGGTTTTCCTGGCGAATTGACAAACCAAGAAGGACGTTTGAGTTGAGGTCGACGACGACATCGACGACGACGACGACGGAGGCGAAGAAGAAGAAGAAGAAGAAGAAAACTCAACCGTCCATCGTCGTCCAGCTCGCCATGTTTGCCCGCACCTCCGCTCTCCGCTCACAGACGGCCGCCGGCTCCGCTCGGAGCTCGCTTCCTATCGTACGAACGCGAGCGGGCGTCGGAGCCCCCCGTCGCCCCTTTTTACAGGCCCACGTTCGGTTTTCCTCATCCTCTGCCAACCCATCGTCTTCTGCGTCTCGCACCACCATCCAACGCCTCACCATCGGCGCCGCTCTCGCCGCTTCCCTCCTCTACGCATACCACACCTTCTCCTCCGACCGAACCCTCCTCAGCGAGTCGGTCGTACCCGCCGACGATGGCGTTAGTCCGACTGTGATGGATGACGTGCAGCAGAAGCAGTTGCAGGAGAGGAGTAGGACGCAGGGAGTGTATGCCTGGGGATCCAACCGGTGAGTTCGCGCTTCCGCTTCCGCTTTCGAAGCGGCAGAAGCAGAATGAGAAGGAAGAGGAAGTCCCGTTCGGCCCTCCCGGGCCGACGTTGAGTGCAAATGCTTCGCCTCGCCGGATAGGACAAAGCTGAGCTCCTCCCATCGTCGCGCTGCCCTTCCCCTCCTCCCACTCTCATCCACAAGGTACCAAGTCGTCGCACCCACGGCTCCCAACCTCCAGGTGGTCAAGACGCCGCGTTTCATCCCCTACTTTGACGGCGTCTCTTTGCGCGATCTTGCCTTGCATGAGAAACACGGCGCAGCGGTCGACGCAAATGGGGACGTCTACCAGTGGGGACTTGGCTTCTTCGACCCTTCCGTCCGCTCCGTCGACCCCACTTCCTACACCGCCGCTCGCAGAGATGATGGCTCTTCGGCAGTGCCACCCCCGAGCAAGCTGAGCGAGGCGACGAGGAGGAAGCTCGTGCCCATGAAGACGCTCGTGGGCAAGGACATTCTCGAGCTGGTCGCGACGGACGAAAAGGTCTTCGCGCGCTCCAGGGACGGCAAGATCTATGTCTTCTCCGCCTCACGCTCCCGACAGACCGGCTCGGACTTGCCCGCCTCCTCGCCCAGCAATGGCCGCTCATGGTGGGACTTTGGAGGCACGACGCCACAGATCGACTACGTAGTGCTCGACGTCGCCCCCTCTGCGCAGCCTCTCTCTCGTGGAGAAACGTTTACCTCTATGGTGGCGGGGCAGAACCACCTCTTGGCGCTCACCACCTCCGGTCGCACCTTTGCCCTGCCCGTCAACGACGGCGCGAACATGTATGGCCAGCTGGGCGTCAAGCGCGTCCTCCTCAACGCGCCGGTAAAGGACAGCGGCGGGGGCGTGAACAAGGTGGAAGCCGTGCTGGAGCCCAAGCCGATCGACACGAGCCAGTACGAGGAGAAATGGCCTCCCAAGCTTCCGGACTGGGCGATACCGCCGGTGAACATGCGTCCAGACGCGCCTCCGCCCCCGAGTATCGGCCCTGAGCGGCCCTCGAAGCCTCTCCCGCGCGAGGGGGAAGAGTATAGCCGGACGGAGCCGCGCGCCTTGGTGACGCCGGTGACGGAACCCTCGAATAGCATCAGATACGCCACAACTCTTATGGAGTTGCCCCCGCTCAAGGGCGTCGATATTGCTCAAATCACTGCTGGAGATCAGCATTCTGTCGCTCTTACGAGGAATGGAAAACCGTTGGCTTGGGGAAGACACACGCACGGGTGAGCGGTTGGCAGAACCGGACATGCGCGTAGCAGGAACAGATCCCTTTTTTTTTTCTTCTCATTTTCCGTCTAGACAACTCGGTCTGGGATCGCTCTCCGGCGTGGAATACGTCCCCGTGCCGTCCGAAGTCGTGCTCACAAAGGCGTTCCCAAACTCGAGCGAGCTGAGGTGTACCAAGGTCGCCGCTGGTGAGTGAGAGGAGAGATGGGGTGAGACCGACGGGCGCCAGACGTGGTTTTTTAAGATTCATTCGACGCCCGTCGCTGAACCTTATCCACCTGCGTATTCATCGCCACTCGCAGGCGCCGATAACACCTACTTCATAACTTATCGCCGCGAGCCTACCCAGCTAGGCGTCGAAAAGCGAGGTCCGCTCGTCCCTGGCCTCTCCAAGGTGGACGTGATGGCCGCCGGGACGGGACAATGGGGAGGGCTCGGAAACGCTATGTATAGTCAGGTGCAGGCCAGTCCGGTGAGAGTCAAGTCGATCAGCGGCCTACTGGAATGTGAGTCGGCGTTTCTCTTTTCTCCGTCCGCTGCGGTCGAAACAGACGAAAGCGGGCGATCTCTTACCTTCACCCTTCTCTTCCTCATCCAACCTTTCCGCTGTCCCTCGCCACTCGCATCGCCTCGGCTTGCTACAGACTCGGAGCAAGACAAAACCGTCAAGCCGATTCCGATCTATCAGCTCCACGTCGGGCCGCCCGGTCACGCGGTGGCGACGCTCGACACGGAGCGTGCCAATCTCCAGGTTTTCGGACGAGACTTAATGGTATGGGGAAATAACTCTGACTACCAGCTCGGGACGGGCAAGAGAGTGAATCAAGCCGTGCCGCAACACCTTCCCCCGCTCTTGCCGCCCAAGCTCTCCATTACCGCCGCCAACGTCGGTGTCTCGCCTGCCCCGGTCGCCGAGACTGCACTTCAATCACAAGAACCAGGAGCAGAGACGACGAACGGCGGCGAGGAGGCGGGTGAAGCGGCTCTCGCCGTCGAACCGCTCCCACGGGCGCCTGACCCGCGCACCCCGTCGACCGACCCGGTCGCGGCCGCGGCGGCGCCGATAAGCAGCGCGGCGGCGGAGAGGGTCAAGTCTGGCAGTTCGACGCACACGCCGCACAATCGGTTGCAGTTGGCCAGTCGGACGAGGCAGGAAACGTTCCTGCCTCCTGCTAGTGATGTGGACGATGGGGAGGAGGGACAGAGCGGAGACGCGAAGGGGAACGGGAATCCCGGGCGAGCGACTGCGAAGCGCAAGGCAGTGCGGAGGGAGATAGAGGAGACTGCGCAGGCGGGTGAAGGGTGTACGGCGGTGTTTTGGAAGGTGTTGGATTGATCGATCGATCGATGATGGATCGAGGTATGCTTCTATAGCTCTGTGCGTCGCTGTTCTCTCGTCTGCACTCGTCTCGTCTCATCTGATCTGATCGTCCTGTGGTGTGGGCACGTCGGTGAGAAAAATGCTGGCCCGCGCTCTGCAAGGCTCGAGGGCGGACACACTCCTCGCAAATGTCTACGTCGTTCTCCCACACCTTGCCTCTGCCAAGCGTCCGTCTGAGCTCCTCCTTTTTTTATTTTTTTTATTTTTTTATTTTTTTATTTTTATTTTTTTTTCTTTCGACTGCCCTCCTCCCCATGCCTCCTCGATACGTAGCGGAGGTGTCTCCGTTTGTCCAAACGTGACTGCAATCACCATCATCCGCCTCCTTCCCTGCCTCTCGTGTTCTTCGTAATCACCCGACGGACAGAATCTAATACATGCATACGTAGTTTTGTTTTCTTTTGGTCCTCCCGACGGTTCGCTGGGAGAAGGGAAAAGCTCGGGGCGTTTACGGGTGCACTGCCTATCAGATAAAGCACGTCACAACCCGGATGGACGACGAGCTATTGTCTCCTCCCAACCACCACCCTCCTCTTTTTTTCCGCCTCCCTCGCATCTCTGACCTTGCTTGTTCTGTTTCCCTCTGTCAAAATGCCCCTCTCCTCGCTTCCGGTTGAACTGGTTGATTATGTCTTCGACAAGGCGATCGAGTCTTCCCCTTCATGGCAGCTTCTCAACCTCTCACTCGTCAACCGCTACACCCACAAAAAGGTCGGCCGGCGCCTTTATCGGGTCGTTTCATTGCACACTATGCGCGCTTTCCAGGCCTTCGCCCTGTTGGTCATGAGAAAGCCATCCATAGGCACCGAAGTCCGCCATCTCTGGATCGGCGGTCGGACCTTTCACGCGCCGATACGCTTGAAGCACCATGGCTGCTTCGAAGACCTTCCCGACAGTCTCATGGGCCAGGCAACCCGGTATGTAAGGAGCTCTTTATGCGTTGTGATGAGCTGCTATCGCTTGGCCTCCATCCACGTCTCGTCTTCTGCCACACTGGTTTCTTGAGGCTGCCTCGGAAAGGGCCGACGTTGGATCTCACTATCGGCCACTCCCTCAATGTCGGTTGCACACTCCTACGTCAAGTTACGACTTTGCACCTGTGGAGCCCTCCCCACACGGCTTCGTCGTACATGCCTAAGCTCATCGACATGCCTCAGCTGGAGAGTGTTCATCTGACTCGGACGTCGGAGCCAGATTGGGATGCCTGCGCTCGCAAGATGCTTGTCACGCTTCTGAAAGACTTGCAAGAGAAGGCGTCCCTGAAATCCGTGCACCTATCTCTGTTGGTGAAAGGTTCCTCGGCCTCCACCGTCGTCCAACAGCCCGGCCTTCTGACCACCGCGTGGCGGAGCTTAGGTGGGCAGATGCCTAATGCCAAGGCAATCAAACGCACTGATCATATGTGGAAGAAATGGCTCGAGCGGGCGCTTCTGAGCGAGACTGGTTAACCCGCTATTCACCTTCTCCTTTATGACGCTGCCTCGCTGCCTAACCTCTGTCGCCTTTGAAAGCCAAGGGCATCATCCTACTCGCTCATCCCCAAAACCTCATGCATGCGTTCTCTGTTCCCTCAACCGGCTCATCCTGTCCATTTAGTTCTTGGCGCCAATTCCGCCGGGGGGGGGGTTAGGTCCGACTCGTTCCTATCGTCAGCTCCTCGCCTTTGCAAAAGCAAGTCTCAACTCGTCCTTCTCGTCTCCTTTCCACCGGCCTCCGCAACCTGTCTTCCAGCGCAACGTTTACAGTCAAAATCATGCCCCCATGTTCCCTGCTTCCCTGTGTCTGGTTGATTCCAAAAGGACTGAATTGAATTGAGTTTGAAATGCTGCGAATCGAGATGGACATATGATGGAGAACGGATATATGTCGCTGAACGCTGAACATAGGTACGGCGTGTAGCTGGCCAAACCGCGCTCCGTGTGTACACCACTCGCTTTCGCCAAGGTTCTTTCACCAGGAAGATGGAAGACCTCATCACTAGTCCGTCCCTCACGAACAAATCTATACGATCCGTGTGTTTTGAGCAGCAAAGCGAGACTGAATCCGTCTACATGCTTGTAAGATGTTGGCGAGGGAGGGGGACGGGCAAAGTTCCCATCACGGACGGAATATACCTAACACATCAGACGTTCTATGGCGTACTTGAGCGGGTGGAGAGCGGGGTCTACTCCTCACGGACGAGCGCCTTGCCCATGAGCTCGTACGTGCCGATCATGATTCCGCAAGCGGGGGACACTTTGGCTACGCGAGGAGTGAGGCCTCTAAAGAGGCCCTGGAAGCCTTCTTGTCGTACGATGCGCGAGAAGAACGCGAATGTGCTTGTTGGCCTTGGGTTCAGAGAAGGACTCGGGCTAGAGGCTGACGGATAAGGAGAAGTCGAAGAGGCCGGTAGTGGTGGTGTAGTGGACGCGGGCGGAAGAGGCGGCGAAGGGGTCACATTGTTAGAGAACTCTACTTGTCGGTGAGTTTTGATCACATCGAAAGGGTGAGTGATGGTGGCGGCGACCTGAAAATCAGAAAAGAGGAGTGGGGAAAACGAACGGTCAGCGAAGCCCGAGCAATCGGTCTTGCAGCAAATCCGATTTCATCTCATTGCCCCATCTGCGCAACTCACCGATCCGCTAATTGCGCCACTAATAAACGCGACGCTAAACTCCTCTCCGCTGTTTCCGCCCGTCGTCCCCTCGCCCATTCCCTTTCCACCCGTCAACGCCCTCTTAATACCCTCGTACCCGGCAAAATAAATTCCGGAGAACGGCACATCCCTCCAAAGTGTGGGGCTGAGGCCCTTCCAGAGACTCTGTGGGCCTTCTGTGCGGACCATTTGCACAATCTGCGCAAGAACCACTGCCGAGGTACGCGCATGGCTCGCCTGGAGGCGTGTCCGGATGAGCTCCAAAGGCGAGACGATGGTAGCGGAGAGAGTGCGGGCAATGATACCTGCTGAGAGAGCGGAAAGAGCAGAATGGACGGTGATGGTGTTGGTAATAGGCGTCGCTGCGGCGGTGGAGATGGGCTTGGGAGTGGTGGGCGACAGGCTGGGTATTTGTGGTGGTGGTTCGTAGGACATGAAAATGTCGCGCAGATGGTCGTAGGTCGTCATGTAGACAACGTTGGACGGGACCGTCATCACTCTAAAACAGTAGGTTTATATGAGGAAAGTTAGCAAGGCGCCCTTGCAGAGGTTAAATCTCTTCGAACGGGCCGTCTCCGAGCTGGACAACTTACAACGTTGGACTAAGACCTCTCCACAGCCCTCTCACGCCCTCCCATTTGAGGATCTTCCTCATACCGTCCACAAACCCCGTAAGCCTCCGATCTTTGGCCCAATGCTCGAGCTCCGCCTGCGCAGTGCCCTGGTCTGGAAAGAGACAGTCGGGAGAGAGCACGGCGACGCCTGCGCCAGTGCCGTGTGCTGACGTGTGAACGATAGAGGGTGAAGGTGTGAAGGTGGGGAAAAATCGCGAAACGGCAGGGAAACGGAGCGTAGCTGCAGGTGTTGAAGAAGAAGATGCTCCGTGTAAGCTGGAGGACGAAGAGCCTAGAGAGGCCCCAACTCCTTTGCCTTTCCCGAGGCTCTGTGCGCTCGCGCTCGCCGATGTGGACGAGGGCAGGGACTGTGCGTACGCTTGATTTGCAGGGGTGGTTGATGGAAATATGTGGTCAACTCGCGGGTCAAACCGACATAGCAAATTCCGTTCGTGGTGGTTCGTCGTAAAGAAGGTGGGTTGACAGCATGTGGCTGGCGGCCGGCTAGAGCGTGTCCCCCGTGCGACTGTTGAAGAGGAGGTGGACGAGGAAGGTGAGGACGACGGTCCGGCCTTCGAAGAAAGCTCTTCTGGCCATGCTGGTCGTGGCGGCTGCGGAGCAGCTAGGTGTGAGGAGGGGAGGAAGAGAGGTTCAGGTACGGCCTGGGTCTGCAGCCGTGTCTTGACGACGTCGAAGGGAGTCACTGAGCGGAGGGAGCAGCACAAAAAGTAACCGGTCAGCGCTGACTTCAAGAACTGCACAATGTTCCAACCTGCCTATGCTGCTCACTGATCAAAGACACGGCGACAGAGCCGGTGATAGCGGCGACGGCCTTCTTGCCCACAGACGGCCGACGGTGGTGGTCCCAGCGCTCGCCACCGTCCGAGGAGCCGGAGCCGGGAGGATGAGCGTGGCGGGCGTAGACCACCTCCTGCTCGAGGTCCACGTCTGCGACGGGGAGAATGGCCTCGAGTTCTTCCTCTGCCATGGTCGGAGGAAGGAGGAAGTAGAAAGGATAGCAAAGCGGTGGTGGTGGTGGTGGCGGCGAAGTGGGAGAGGAGAGTCACGTTGCCGACATTTTAATCGACGGTCTTCTGCTCGGGCCGCACGGAGATAACGCACGCGGTTAGGCGGAGATAGGGAGCGATCGGTGGACGTTCACGCGCCCAGCGACAGACAACTTACCATCCGTCCATCCACCTTTCGACGACACGAGCACTGGCGGTGACAGCCCACAATGTCTTCGCGATGGGGTGGTCGGTGAGTGCGCAGCTCGGTCGTTTCGACGTCGTATGCGTGAGTTGGTTGGGCGAGGTGCGAGAGAGGGACTGCTGACGGCCGTCTTGGCGGTGGCCTGCACGCGACGCGCATCGATCCAGCTTCGCTCCCAACCAGTCCGAGGCGCTGCGAAGAAATGTCAACCAGCCGGTGATGTGAGTGGGAAGCCCTCCCCAGCAGCTCATATTTGCAGCGTCTGTCCCCGCTCTGCTCACTCTTTTTTCCCCTCTTGCGTCACATTGCAGCCACTGGGAACGAAAATGGGTGACGGTCAACCCTTCCCAGCCGTCGTACAAGGTGCTCAAGTGGGTGTCGACAAAGGAGGAGATTGTATTCAACGACGTGCAAGACGGGCTTCCCACTGAAGCTCCACCCGAGATTGCCAGCAACGTCGCCGCCGCTGCTGCCGCTGCTGCTGCCGCCGCTAACATCGGCACTCCCACGCTCCTAGGCCCTGACGGTGACGGGGACGACGGGGATGGCGAGGCAGAAGGACCAGGGACGACGGGCGCGGATACCCCTGCGAGCGTGAGCTACTCTGGGGGACTGGGAACTCTTGTTCCTCCCGTCTCTGACACTCCAGTTGGGGCCGGAAGTGCTACCCAGAGCACGACTAACAACAACAGTGACAGTGACATCAAGCCCCCGCCATCCCACCACGAGCCAGGCCAGACCAAGGAAAGCGCGACCAAGCCCGACGGTTTCGGTCGGACCCCTGCAGATATCTTGAGCACTTCCACTTCCGTCTCCGCGTCCATGGAGCCTTCGCCCACTCCTTTCCCGTCCTCCGGGCTCCCTCCGCCGGCGGAGAGTTCGCTGACGGGGGCAGAGGATGGTAAGAGGGAGACAGAGGACCAGAAAATGTCAGGTGTGGACGCGGGGCTGGAAGAGGAGAAGATGGAGGAGGACAAGGGCGATACGATGGCGGTGGCGAACGAAGCTGATGGTGAGCCGGAGGGAGGGGCTAGTGAGAAGGCAGGGACTGGGGAAAAGGTTGAGATGGGAGCGAAAGCCGATGCGGGGCCAGATGCAGCCAGTCCTGAGGATGTAAGAATGGAGGACGACGGCGGAGAAGAAGCACGATGAGCAGCGATCTCTTCGGCCTTTCTGCGACCTGTTCACTGTACTTTTACGATCGGAACCGTGCCTTCCCCGTCTACCTCTTTTTTCAGTCGCAGAGCGTTAGCGTCGCTTAAGGCACGAGGGGACGGAGAACAAAAAGGTTTTCCCGTCTTCGCCCTCTTGTCCAGGTAGTTTTTGCCATCTCGTCCAAACATATTTTTTTCGCTTCGCGAACGGACTTGGGAGTGCTCAAACAAACTTGTTCGGAAAGGACAAGGACTTGCTAGGAAAGACATACGAGGGTGCCTCACATTGTTAACACCCCCCTCAGACCAAGTCAATTTTCTCAAAATCCGAGTCCCATCCAGCGTCCTCTCCCCAAGCCCCCGAACTGATCTCGCTAGCCCAGTCCTCATCCTCCCCGTCCTCGTCCCCAGCCGCGCCGTCCCTCGGCGCGTCCTCCTCATCTTCGCTCATTTCAAACGTTCCCCGACCTCCCCACGCGCTCGACCCCAATTTTGAAGCCTTCTTCTCCCCTAAGAGAACCTGCACCTTCTCCTCCTCTTTCCGTCGCACAGACGCCAGGCGCTTCTCTTTGTCGGGAGAGCGCAGAGAGAGCGTCTCCAGCAGGGTGAAGGGCACATCGACGGAGATGTCCTTTCGGAAGACCCTTTTTTTCCCGCCGTCGTGGTCGTTATCGTCGTCGGACCGTTGGGGATAGTGATCTGGAAAAGCGCCTTCATTCGAGCAAGACCGGGACTCCAACACCGACGGTCCTGATTTGGACGCTCGTCCCTCGTCTTCACCTTCTTCTTCAACCTCATTCTCATGCTGATGTGGAGAAGGCAGAGGTGATCTCCGTCGGCTATGGAGCAGAGGCAAGCCGATCCGCTGCTTCTCCACCTCTTCCTCGTCCTCTGAGGTATGGCCTTCGCCAAACCCTATCTCCCCCAACGACCCTCCCCCTCCTTCCGCCTCCGCTGCCGACGAGTTCACGGTGGCAGTCGCCGACGACGCGCGCTCTGGCTCGGAGCACATCTCCTTCGAAGGCGATAACGAAAGGCTACCATACCGCTGGTACGGAAGGATCGCCAAGCGTCGATGAGCTCGAGTTCGGTTGTTGCCGTCCGTCTCTTCGTCTTCATCGTCGGGGACATCGAGGTCGATGTAGTGAATTAGGTTACGTGGGTTTTGACGGCGGGCGCGAACCGTCAGAGGTGCGGCGTCGGCGTCGACGTCGGCATCCGTCCTCGTATCCTTCCCTGTGGCTTGCTCTTCAGCAACCAGGCCGACGTGAACGGGACGGGTCAGGGCGGCCTCGGAGGGGGGCTGACCGTGCATCTCTGCCCACATTTCAGCCTCTTCCTCGTCGCTGGCGGTCGCCTGGCCCGACACTACGCGAGCGTGAGGACGGCCCATCCTGTCGATTGAGCGTCCTGGACGAGAGCGATCGGGCTTGACGTCATCGAAAGTGTCCTTGGGCGGCGGCATGCCGAGCGATGTCTTCTTCCTGAGACCTTTCCGCCGCAGAGACAGCAGAGGTGCAGTCTTAGAAATGCTGGATGCCATCGATCGAGCAGTCGTCGAGTCCTCGACAGCGCCACCGCCAGCTGACTTGCCTGCGCCCTTGGCTGCCCTGGCACCAGCGCCACCGAACAGAGACTGAACGTTCCTCCGTACGGAGCTGAGATCAGCCGTGTCGTATCCAGCCGCATAAAATCGCGCTGCATCGTTAGACGCTGACGCCGATGAGGAAGCAGGAGACTCGACCACATCCTCGTCCTCGTCGAACAAGGAAGTGAAGACGCGCCCGCCGGACGTCGCGCTCGAGGTGAAAGGTTTGGACGGGGAGGGACCGAGCATCTCTTCGTCGTCATCGTCCTCCCTCATTTCCAACGTCACGTCCTGCACCGCAGCCTTGGCTCCGTCTCCAACACCACCACCGTCTGGCCCTGCTTTGCGCAGCGCCGCAAAAGCACCACTACCCCTCTTCGCCTTCCTCGCCCTCCTCGCCCCATCCCCGCCAGGCGTTGCGGGCACATCCTCCCCCCGGAGTCTCTTTCTCGCCTTGGTCCGGGGGGTGATCGTCTCCGCCTCGATCGCTTTCGCCGTTCTCTCGTCCGCCGCTTTTCGCTCCGAAGCCGTTTTGAGCTGCTTGTTCGGGGAGCCGGAGATAGAGTGAGAGCCAATCAAATTCCGAAGGCGGTGCGGAGAAGGAACAAAGTCGAATGAACGTGCGCTAGAGCCTTGTCCCCGGTCGGTACCGACGTCGAAGACCTGGGAGGGAGATTTGCGCTTCTGAGGAGTAATAGCAAGAGTGCTCTTTGCGAAACCTGAACGTTTGGAAGCAGAAGGAGGAACAAAGGGAGAGGGCATGGCGGAAGAAGAGGAGGCGAGCGAGTCCGTGACTCCGTCCCCGTAGCTCCGAGCCTTGGAGGCTGATGGCCGCTCCGGCGTCTTGAAGGGGAACGGTAGACCGGTGCTAGGGGCCTGACGAGTCTTGGCCTTGGTCGGCGTTTGGGGTAAAGCGGAGGACGAGGAGGGCAATACATTGGTAAGATTACGAGCGTACTTTGAGACACTGGTGCCACTACCGCTCAGAGCTGAAGAAGAGGAGCCTTTTCGAGAGGCGTTGTAGACAGCGTACGCCTCGGCGATGTCGGGGTGTTGCTGGATATCGGCCTTCGTGGGGTCGCGGCCGTGCTAGAGATGCGTGAAGGAATGAAGACAGGGAGAGACCGGTAGTTGGCCGTCCTCGACAAGGTCAGTTGTCGGTGCATGTCGCTGTAACAAAGCTTGGCCCGCTGAGCCGTGACTCTCATTGCCTGCGGTCTACGGTCTTTCTGGTGCCCACCTTTGCCTTGAACTGGCGTTGGAAATTTTTGAGCTTGGCGCGCACCTCGGCGGACATGACGAGACGCTCGTTTGCGGACGATATGGCGCACAGCCACCTGCCACTTGAGCGTTGTAGAGGGTTTACGAGTGGAGAGGGCAAAGCAAAGTGAAAAGGAACGTCGAGATCAATATGCGCGGTCGGTGTCACCGTCGCCGGTTGCCGATCCCACTGACGCGGCTGGACCCATCGACGCGTAGAGTGGCTTGCCGACGTGTACAGTGAGTGGATCGTCCACGTGGCGCCCGGCTCCCGATCGCTGCCAGCCGAGGGGCGAAGTCGAGGGCTGAGAACAAGGTTGTCACATCTTGCTACCATTCCCCTCGACGTTCTCGTTGCACCCTTCCTAGCAGGCAGAGCATAACATGTCTTTCAAGCCCCTCTCGCTCTGCCCTGCCAATCCCACCACCGTGCGGGCACAGGCCACAAAGCTCGGCGTCGGTCCCAAAGGCGACAAGCTCGTTTATGCCAACGGACGCACCATCATCGTTCGGGACCTCAAGGTGCGTGTGTCCGAGGGAGAATTGCAACGTTCACCTGTTTGCGGGCGCAATTTTTTATTTGACTTGCGTCTTGCATATTTGCAACAGGAGCTCGGCAAGTCCTTCGCCTTCACCGGCCACACTCAGCCGACGACCGTCGCCAAGATCTCCCCTTCGGGATATTATGTCGCCAGCGCCGATGCGGGCGGCACCGTCAAGGTCTGGGATCTGGTTGGCGAAGACAAGGTGTGCCGTACCTTGAATTATTTGCAAGCTGGGGCTGAGACTCTCGGTTTTGTGGAGGGTGGAGTCGGAGTTGAACCTGCATGGATCAGCCGTGGCCATATTCACGCCAAGCTCCCTGGCCAGTCGAGCGCAACGTTCAAGCCGGCTCCAGTCCCACTCATACTAATGGCCCGTTTTTCCAATCCCGTCCGCTGTCTGACAGGTCGAGAAGCTTGACATCAAGATCGTCGCCGGCCGGATCAACGACCTGGCTTGGGACGGCGAGAGCAAGCGCATCATCGCCGTGGGCGATGGCCGTGAGCGGTGAGCCGGCGTCGAGATCAAATGGCGCCTCTTGTTGTTGTCCCTGATGCAAGCTTTATTATCCTGACGTTGCCAACGATGTTTTTCAATTCAAATCTTGCTAGGTACGGCCACGTCTTCGACGCGTTCACCGGCAATTCGGTTGGAGAAATTTCTGGTCACTCCAAACCTATCAACGCCGTCGCTGTGCGCGCGCAACGACCTTTCAGGGCAGCCACGGCCAGGTGGGTACTATCTTGCAAGACGACACCAGTTTCAAGTTTTGATCAGTCTAACAATGATCAAGATTATGTTCGTTGAACGTTCTCATGTTCTGCCTTATCGATATCACCCAGCGACGACTGTTCCGTCGTCTTTTACCACGGCGCCCCCTACAAGTTTAACTCGTCCACGCAGACTCACACACGCTTCATCCAGTCCGTCGCCTATGCGCCTTCGGGCGAGGTGTTTGCCTCGGCGGGCTCGGATAGCAAGATTGTCGTGTACGACGGCACCTCCGGCCAGGTTAAGTTTGAGTTGACGTCAGGGCACAGCGGCTTCTCCATCTTTGCCGTATCCTTCTCGCCGTCTTCTCGCTTTCTCCTCTCCTCTGGTGCCGACGGGTTTGCGAAAGTGTGGGACCTAGAGTCGCGCAAGGTCGTTGAGGCATACGACCTCGCCTCCTTTTCGAGGGACGCGAAAGGCATGGCGGTGGCGGATGACCAGCAGGTGGGGAACGCGTGGTTGAACGAGGAGGAGGCGGTCTCGCTGAGTTTGTCGGGGGACCTCAACGTGCTGAGCCGGAAGAGTCCCGGGAAGGCCAGCAAAGTGTTATACGGTCCCAACAAGAGCATCTCTGCTTTCTTGAGTGTCGGAGGCAAGGACGGGATTCTGCTTGCAGGTGAACGAGATTTCCCCCCTGACGTCCAGAGCCAAACTGGGTCTGGTTCGACCTGGTCTGCTCATCGTCTTGCCGGTACCGTCTCGCGTACAGGGTCTTACGACGGTGCCACACGCTCCTTCTCCGCCTCAACGGGCGAGTGTACTCCCCTAAAGGGGGTCGGACATTCGAACGCCGTCGTCGCTTTTGCCCGCGGCGGAAGCGAGAAGGTCTTTAGCGCTGGCATGGACGACAGCATCAGAGAGATTGTAGGCTCGTCTTTCGGGTGAGCTTGTGTCTCCCGTAAATTCAGCTTCCAGGCGATGGTTCAGACATTTGTGGTTCACACCCTACGCACACTACCTTACGTTCTCGTTCCTGACTGGTCAACGCCTTTTCTTTCTGCTCTCACTTCAACCCCTAGCACGACCTCGAGCGCTACCGCAGGTCTTCCAAAGTCAATCTCCGCCACTTCGGGCGGCGTCGTCTTCGCGGCCACTCCCAACGCCATCCAAGTCTTCGAGAGCGCAAAGCCCGCTTCTACGCTTCGCGTCAACTACAATCCCACTGTGATTGCGGTTAGCCTGAACGGCTCAGAGATCGCTGTTGGTGGCGAGGTGAGGCATACGAGTATCCAGCTCGGAGACTCGTACGTTCCTTCGCCTCACGTTATATGCCCCTTGGTCCGGTCGCACAGGACTCGAAAGTCTATCTCTACTCTTACACCCCTGGTGCTCCTCTCAAAGAGCTCGCCATGCTCGCCAACAATCGAAGCGCACTCTCTGCACTCGCCTTCTCCCCCAACGGAAAGTATCTTGCGGCGGGCGAAAGCAACGGAAAGATTATGGTGTACGATGTCTCCGAGAGGAAGGTGAGCGGCGGCGGGTCGTGCATTTCACCCGTGCGCACACTGGTCCAACTCACTTCGGTTGCTTTCCTTTTCTTCGTTTACACCAACACAGGTGAAGCTCTCTCAATGGGTCTTCCACACCGGCAAGGTCGTCTCTATTGACTGGAGCCCCGATGGCACGCACGCCGTAAGCGGCTCACTGTGAGTTTTTACCGCCTGTCATCTTTCTATTCTTGGCAGCAGCCGTTGCTGGTCGCGAGCTCGCCGTTGTGACGGTCCAAGCGGCTGTCCCTCGCGGACACACTTTACATGCACTAATGGCTCGTCTTTTCCTCTCACTAACCCCCGTTTTACGCTCCGAAACCTCATTTAGCGATACTAACGTTTACGTCTGGTCGCTCGCCAAGCCGATGAGGAACATCGCCATCAAGAACGTCCACGCCGGAGGTGTCACCGGCGTTCAGTGGCTCGACGATACCGAGGTGGCTACATCGGGGGCGGACGGTTGCGTTCGGAGGGTGAGTGACGCACTGGTTGCGGCTGTCGGAGGCCCAGATTGTCGACTGCTTATTTTTCTGTGATCCCTATTGATGGTGGACGGATCTTGTGTTGACGCCTTCCTTCGTCGTCTATCTACAGTTCGCTATTACTCGCCACGCCTAAGTGCCCAGGGGCGGAGTGTTGGTCTATGATATTTGACGGAACTGACCGACGGGCTCGGTAGAACGCGCTAGTGTCCGAACATGACTTCAAGCGCCAGACGCTCATCAGAGGACGAACATTTTAACCTAGGACGTATACCAGATATCAAAGGCGTGCCTACTCTCCCACTCCCCTCCCACCTCTTTGCCCGATCGAGTGTGGCGCTGCTCAAAATCCCGTTTCGAATGCCAAGTATTGCTCGGCTTGACACGAAGACGAAAAAGCGAATGAACGTATCGACGGAATTGGCAGAGTGGAATCGATAAAGAGACCGAAGCTTGAACAAACAGAGGCGAAAGCGCATGCCGGCGTGGCCTTCCGACCAAGAGAAATACCCCCGAAGAACGGCGAAACGCGACGGATTTACGTAGCATACCTGAAGTGAAGGGCGGATCTTTCGATCGGCTCGATGCCTGAACTCGTATGCCTTAGTGGCAACCGCCATGTCGAAAGCAGCTGAGGGCGGTTGTCTGGTCGTAGCTCGGAGCAGACCATCACGGCGTATATTTCCCCGGGTGCGGTAGATGCGAAGGGTGAAGACGACGGGCGATGTTGAAGCGAGGACGCGGTCACTCTTCCGGTGCGGACCAGATGCCGTTCCCCTCGTTCACCCACCCGCGCCGCTCCAGCTCCCATATGCTCTCGCCACCGCCGCTATCCCCTCCTCCACCATCCCGGCTTTCTCGCGGCGTCGTGATAGCGACTCGACAGACGAAAGCGGCGCGCTGAGAGAGGAGGACGACATGAAGCGCGAGAAGGATGAAAGGAATGGAGAAAAGCCAGGAGCGCCGACGGGGGAGGAAGGACCTGGATTGGGAGAAAGACGGCAGAGTAGGATGACGATGACGTCAGATCAAGGCAGATAGGTCATAACGCCTACGACAATCCGGGAGCGTCCCTTTCGCAATGTGACTCACCTTCGCGGTCGCAACACGTCGACGAGAGCGAGGGCCAAGATGGCATACAGCGCCCAGTCGGCCGGAGGCCATGGCGAGCACCGCCACAGGAGCGAGGCGACCTGGGCGTTCCAAGCGAGGCGCAGCGGGGGGAAGCAGCGAAGCATCAGTGAGCGCCACGGTCCGAGACCAAGGCAAGCCACGCCCGCAACGGAAACGGTGTGGATTGGTCGCTAGCCGACGTACCTTGACGAGCAGGACACCAGCGGCAGCACCATCGCTCATCACCTGTCTTGCCTTTCCGCTCCGAGCCCATCTCCGCGCCAGTTGCAGCCGTCTCGGCCAACGAGCGGTGACAGCATCCGTCAGCGCGGACCACGACAGCGATGGAGATGGAGACGAGGGAGACGGTGGCGCGGACGTCGCCGGCGAGGACGGCATGGGGCCGGCTGTGACGCTCAATCTTCTCCTTCCCGTCGTTCTTCCCTCCGCCGAGTGTTCGTCGAACGCGTCCGCGCCAAAGTATTCTCCCACTGACACGCGCGGTGAAGAATCCAAGTCGTTACCGACTCCGACTCCACCAGAGCTCGGCACGAGGCTGCTATTATCGGGGCTGGGTGGGGGTCTGAAGAAATCGTTGTTCGGGTCGGAGAGAGAGGCGGGGTTGATAGCGCGGAGGATCTCGGCGGTGCTCGGTCTGGACGCAGGGTCGACGGTAAGCATGCGGGAGAGGAGGCGCAATATACCGACGGGTACGGACCGGCGGCGGCTCTCGTAGGTCGTGGAGTCGTGCGGCACGTCCGAGGAGAGGGGTTCGAGATCGGGGCTGTGGTGGGTGATACATGGAGACGAGGTCAGTAGAACTGTCCCTACGCATCATAGGTGAGACGTGGTGAGATTCACTCGGCGAAACCACGGTAGGCGAGGATTTCCTCGCCGAGCAGGTCGATGTCGTCCACTTGTCGGTACGGCAATCTGAAGAAGATGAGCAGGTGCAAGATCATCCCTGTCGTATTCATAAATAGAGAGATGGGCGAAATAGACGAGCGCGAGAGACGAACGCAAAAATCAGCACCGTCATACGCAGGGCGCATGTGAACGTCATCTCGGTGATCGGGACACACCAAGCGACCAGATATCGGCTTTGCTCGTCAATTCCATCAGCCTCCCAGTCGTTGGGTCTCTCAAGAACGTCTCGGGAGCCATGTACTCCATCGTGCCCGTGTGTCCCGAGCGCTCCCTTTGCCAGTTGTCCTGGAGGAGCTCGGAGGAGCCAAAATCGGACAGCATCGCCCGAGGCCTGTGGGGGGAATAAAAAAGGGCTGGCGTGTTTGCCGGTGGACAGATGTATAAGATTTCACAACGCGCTGGAGAGGGCGTGACACGCACATGACTGAATCGACGTCCCAGTGCAGGAGTACGTTACCCGGCTTGAGGTCCAGGTGGAGGACGCCACGATCGTGGAGGAAGGCAAGGCCGCTGGTCATGTCCTGAAGCAAGCTCAAGATCTCGTCTGCGCGAAGATAGTGAATCGCCCGCGCCTGGTCCGGGACCTCTGACCACCACGTTCCTCCCCTCCTCCTTGTCGTTGTCGTCGTCGCCGTCGCCGTCGAAGAGCCTTGGCCGCTCCGATCAGCCGACGATGACGAGCCAATTGCATCTTCTGCTTCCTCCGCTCTACGCGCCTCTCTCCTGCGCCGAAATGCAGCCTTGAGTCTCTCGGCGGCGGTTTTCCCGTTCCCGTCGTGCCCTTCCGACCTTTTAGCGGTGCCGCTCCCATCGCCAGCACGCCCTCCCGGCTGATCCTCTTCGGGCTCGCCCTGGCGCATCAGGAGCCAGTCGGCGAGGGAGCCTCCGTTGGCTGCCATCATAAGCACGAAGAGCGTGGGCACGCGCGGTGCGAAGGGAGACAGCTGCGTGGTCTCGATCCAGGCGTGCTGGTAGTGGATCACATGTGGGTGGGAAAGCGATTCCATCAAGTGCACCTGAGCCCGTCCCAGTAGGAGAAGAGGGAAAGACGCGCCTGAGTTCAGCGGGGAGACACGCGAGGAGGAATACAACGTTGCGTTCGAAGGTGGATGCGCCAGCTCACCTCCTTGAGAGTCGTGAGCAACGACTCGGCGTTGTTGCCCACGGGCACCTTTTTCACTGCGTACCACCCGAGCTTGTTGCCGTTAAGGACATGCTGGCAAAGGAAGACTGCTCCCCTTGCGCCCCGTCCAAGCTTTCTCTCCTCAATGAAAAAGCGCTCGTAGTAGCCATCGGTGAACGCTGACTGCGATAGCGGGTCGGTTGTCCGCGCAGACCCGGACACCCCCGCGGCGGTTCGTGCGGTGCGCTGGGAGCTGGAGGGAAAAGGAGAGGCGGAGCGTAGGCCGCTGACGGGATGGAATCCCGTTGGCGTGCCGGGCGGACTGCTTTCGGGGGAGCCCTGGACGCTGCTGGCGGTGCTGAGGAGACGGAAGTAGTCCGCCGTCGTCTCTGCGCCCTCATACCACTGCCACCTCGGCTGCCATCTCTCCCGCTGGGAACCAGGTTCGCCTACGCGTGCCGCCGTGGGTTGACCGGGCGGGTGATCTGCGGCGTCGTCGAAGGGTCGGAGGCAGTAGGGACAAACTTGGTGATCGGATGGGAGGCCGTTGGAGGCGGAGCGGACGGGCGGAGACGCACGCGAGGAGATGGGAGGGGAGACGGCCAGCGGTCGCCGTGTCTGTAGGGACAAAGACTGGGAGGCGCGGTTGTAGACAGCGGCGTGGGTACGTCTGAGGGGTATGGAAAGACGTGGGTGTGAGCCGACGAGCTGCGAGAAGAAGGGGCTCGAGTCGTCCAGGTCTATGTTGTCCATTCAAGACGGATGGTTTAATAGGGCGGGGTCGCTCTCTTTTTCTCTCTCCTTCTCATTCTACTCACGTCCTCAGGACGACTTGTAGCTCATGACGGTCGCTAGGAACGGGGACAAGGTCCATCGTCGAGAGCGGGGCTTGGTAGGAGCATGGGTCCGGCGCCGCGCGAATGCGAGTGTGGCTCAAATGCAAGACAGGTGGGGTGTAGGCACCAAACGTGCGGTCTCCAGACAAACGAAGAAGGGGAGGCGAATGGAGGTGACGGAGGCGAGGCGGTACGAGTGATGGTGGTGGTACGATGAGCGACGACGTCCACGCCAAGACTCATCATCATCATCATCCTCCCGTCCGTCGTCCCCAGCAGGGCCCGCGTCGATCACTCACGTGCGCGATTAGTCACATGATCTGCGCGCCAGTCACGATCACTCACGTGACGAGGCTGCCAATCAGAAGGTCTGCGTTCGTTGGCCCGCCATCTACGGCGGATCGTCTTCCTTAGTTACTTCGGAATGACGACCCAGCTCGTCCTATCGACCAGCGAGATACGGTTGGCACGCTCGAAGCAAGGAAGGGGTAGGAGGACGGGTGACTAGCATCGCTGTCGTGCCCACGCTCACTTAGGAGCAATGCCAAGCGCGCTCGAGCCCACCGAGGAAGAAGAGGAGAGGAAGATCTGATCCAACTTCGTTCACCGACCGCTATAGCACTTGCTGCTCATCTCGTTCTTCTCTTCTCTTGCTCATCGGGTTGGTTCTTCTCTGCGTCGGATAACCCTTCCACTCTCCTTTCCTTTGAACCAGATAAGATGCCGTGCCATGGCTTGTCAGCTAGCCGGAAGGAGAGAGAAAGCAAGCCAAGGCGCAACCGGCCACTCAAACTGTCGTCCATGTCGTCGTCAGGTCGTCCTTCTGCCTCACTCGCTCATCCTTTATTTTTCCCGCCTTCTGCCTTCTACTCTTATCTTCCTCGCCCGAGCACCTCTCTTCTCCCTCCTTCTTCCTCCATCTCTCTCCCCACCCTCCTTTGAAGGTTTGCGTTTGACGCACCACACTCCTTTCCTAAAGTGTTTTCAAGTCGCTCCCTCGCTCTCTCCACCCGTGGACGTAGCCGCAACATGCAGCTTTGTGCCGCCGTCCTCCTCTCTCTCTCCTTCGGCGCCCTCGCCTCCCTCGCAGGCGCCCCGGGTCACGCCGAACCGGCAGGCCACCTCGCTGTCCGCCAGGTCCACGCCCTCCCTCGCGCTCCTTACCTCCACGGCTCTGGAAGCCGTCGCCCGTCCTCCTCCCCGTTTATACCCTCCGCTTTCTCCTCCGGCGGCGGTCGCGGTCGCGCGGTGAAGCGAGACACCCTCCTCCCCGCTCAAGCTCCCGGTGTTCACAACAGCCTAGGACGAGGTGAGTGACCACGCCAAGAGCTACCCGCTGATGTACAAGCACTGGAAACCATGCAATGATCAGCTCGCTAAATAGGTCACGCTGGTTTCGTGTTTTTTCCGCTACGACAGGTCAGGATCCAGCGCCCATCGCCGTCTTCTTGAACGACACCAAACAGTATGTCTTCCCGGACAATGACTTCGGTTCGCACGTGAGTCTCCTCTTGTTCTATCCCTCCGGTCTTACAATGTTGACAACGACGACACTCTTCCGCCTTGTCTTTAGGTGTATCTTCGCATCTCGCCATCCCTCGACAACATCCAACGCGATGCCTCTACACTCCACACGATCTACACCTTTTCCAGTTCTATCGGTACCGAGGCTCCTGACCTTTGCACCTATGGCACGGGCTATGCTCTCTACGTCTCCGCCACCTCAGACAATACGATGCGCGTGCTCACGACGCGGACGGATGACTTGCTCGGCCAGTGGGACGACCTGGGACCGCTCAAAGACGGCCACGGTCAGAAGATGTACGGATACGACCCTCACGTCATTATCCATCCCTCGGGACAGAGGTATATCACTTGGAGCAATCACTCCAGTGTGCTCATCGCCCGTTTGACCGGACCCGCCACCATTCAGGGCAACCCCGTCAGTCTTAGGAGGTGAGCAACCAGGCGGGCAAGCGAAACGACGTCGCTCTCTTCGCCGCTAGTCTTTCTCCACCGCTTCTGAGAGCCCATGCTTACCTCGGCCTGTCTTTCACCGCCTCGCTCGGACTCGACAGCGAAGGAATCAACACCGAAGCCCCCTCTTCCGTCCTCCTCTCCTGCACCGCCTCCAACTGCACCACCCCACAAACGCTCAACCTAGCCTTCGCCGTGCGCATCTTTGACGAGACTGACTACGCCACCCGCGTCATCTACCAGAGCCTTCACGGAGACCCGCTCGACCCGGCGCAGTGGAAGGAGGTGCATACCGATGTGCTCTCCTCCGACCCTTCAATCGACGTGTACGGTCCAGGTTCCGGCGGCTTCTTCCAAGGTGAATGAGCGGAGAAACTGGACGCACATCGCCAACGCCCCGCTCGCCGTGCACGTCCAGCCCCTCTCTGACATGTCCCCACTTCCGTCCGCACCCTCGCCCTTTCGCACAGGCCCCGACAACACGCCGTGGTTCGCATACGGTGCTTTCACCAACCCGAACGGCTTCCACGAGGCGCCGAACAACCGGACGGTGCGCGTGCAAAAGGTCGAGAGCGACGACTATGGCGTCTGGAGGCCTACGCACGTCATCGCTGCGCAGTTGGATATTTGAGGGAAGAAAAAAAAAAGTGCGACTGGGATCGCGAGGTTGGCCAAGAGGAGCTTACCCGATGCAGACGCAATGCATACAGACACTCTTCACACTCCGGACATAGAACAAATCGAACGTATACCCGCGCCGCCGCACACGCTCTCACCTCATAACACGGACGCTGTTCATATTGTATAGACAAAACCCAGGCAAGCCTAAATAAATGGATGGAATGGTTCCGATGCTCTTTCCGTAGACCTTGCAAACTGCGACGTCGTCGATGGAGCGTCGATTGAATGGAAAGGCACTGGCCGAAAGGCGATCAGAAAATGGGAGGGCGAAAGCGGTTGAGCAAAAAAGACTTGGCTAGTAGTACTGGAGCGGATGGGCCCACATGTCCTTCCTCCTGCCTATCCAGTTGCGCGCGTCTACAACCCCCACCGCTCGTCTTCCCGTGGCTGTCTCCCGCCAAACCAGATTCACCTCTTCGAGTGGTTACCGGCGAATGATAGCTTCCACGGCCAGCCACGTCTTCTCCAACAGCTCTCCTCGCCCAACGCCTGACAGGTTCTCACTACCGCTTCTACGATGAAGCTCAAGCTCCGGATCCCAAGCGCATGCGTCCACCTCCGTCCTGCTGAGCGGGGAGAGCACCCACGCCGCGACGTCAGTACTGATCCGTCCCTCCGGCCGGCCGATGCCCACTCTAACCCTTTGGAACTCGTCGGTGCGCAGGCTGGCGATCATACTCTTCACGCCGTTATGGCCACCCGCGCTTCCCTTAAGCTTCGGCCACACGTTTCCAAACGGGCGGGAGAGTTCATCGTGAAGTGCGACAATGCGGGAGGGAGGGATGGATAGGGAGCGAGAGCAGGAGAGCACCGAGCGCCCGTTGAGGTTCATCAGTTGACGCGGCTTCAAGAGGATGAGAGGTACCGTCGGCGCCTCCTCTGGTTCGTGCGAGAGTGTGAAAAGAGGTCAAAGTCGGATCATCAGAGTGAGGACGACGATGTGGTTACGACGAGACCCACCGAGCGACGCGAGCCCGGCTCGTCCTCCTGCGTTCGAGTTTCCCCCCTTCGTCAACGCCGGCTGCGCTCGTAAAGAATCATGAGAAGACGCATAAAGTCCATCATTGAGACGGCAATCTCTCTCCACCCTTCTCTTCTTGCCCGTACCCCCCAGGACGACCTCCGTTCTAGCCACCCATCCACCCAAGTCCTTGTCGAGCCTGAACGCCGCCCTAGCACCGCTGGGCGAGTGGGCGTTGATGCGCTCAAGGAGCGAGTCGAGAAGGACTTGGCCGATCGAGTGGCGGGTGAGCGGGTGGGTGTAGTTGCCGAGGCCGACGAGAAGGAAGCCCTGCGAGGACTTGGACGCCATGAAGCAAGTGACCTTGGCAGTCGACGAGCTGCCTCGGAGAGTCTTCGAGCTGCGGCGCAGTTGCGGCGCACGGGCCTCTCGTCAACGGTGACGCCAGCCGAGGTATGAATATAAGATGCCTCCTTCCATTGGTTCAATTCACAGATGCAAGGTGATAGTCCGTATTCGCCTCTGTTCGTGCTAACCTTCGAACGCCTCCACAACCTCTTTTACGCCCAGCGCGCCATCTTACCTCTTTGCGTGCCAAAGGTGAGCCCATGGTCGTACGGGAGCGAGAGCCGAGACATGCCCGGCTCGGTGGGTGCGCTGAGTCGGGCAAACGGGATCGACGGCTGTGCTTGGTGGTGGGTTGTGGAAACTAGAAAGGTAATGTGCCCGGTGAACGTGCGTCGGCAGCTCTCCGTTGACCATCGAGGGGCACTACTACCCCGTCGAGACTGGAAAGCGGATAGGCCAAGCTCGTCGTGAAGGTCGATGAGGACGTGATTAACTTCGGTTGAGCGAGGTTTCTGACGTTATGGGGTGATGTATAGCTTTGTAATAGCACCAATCGGTCTGGTCTGACGTGCTCACCGAAAAAAAAAAGAGCTGAGCTCGACTTGGCCACCGCACGAGTCTTTGCGGGCAAGAAAAAGCGATACGGTATTGATTTTGAGACTGCTTGTCGCGGCTCTTGTTTACGGTGCTGCTCCCATGTCGTGAGCGCCGTCGTCCATGTTTTCTCGTCCTCTGCATTACCCCACTTCCTCTCACTGCAGGATGCCTCTCCTGGTACCACACCGTCTGCGAAGGCAGTGTGGTCAGGGTCCATACGTTTCTGGTGACACAAAGCTGCAACAGCTCTGTCCCTTGGCAACGACTGTCGCAGGAAACTCTCGCTGTCCTCTCTCTCGCAGCTCATTGAAAGTCTCACGCGATCTCCGTACAGCACCCGGTCCAGGACCAGCCTGCTCGCGCCATTCGCCCCTCTGTCTCCTCCACCATCCTCTCCACCCCTTCTAGTGTATGAACGATGGCATGGCTGGCTCAGCCCGTCGCCAACGAGGCCGTACGATTTCGAGATTTGAAATTGGAATCCAAGTCCAACTGTGCTGCGGCAAACGAATCGGGACAAAGGCGGTGCTGCGGTAGGCGGCGCCCGGAGATGAGCGCCCGGGCCCGTAGTGGGACGGCGAACTATTAGCTCCACCACCCCCTCCGCTTGCCTCAGCTGTCTTCCCTGCTCGCCGAGCGGGTCCGTCGACTTGCCAGCTTTTGTCGCGAAGCTGTGGGGATTATTGGAATTTCGACAGCTCGAGAAGGAAAAGAGGGAGAACCGAGGGCAGCACCGCGCGTCGTCTATGGCCGTCGGCAACTTGGAACCAATTCGACCGACGCGCGCTATTCGCCCTCCACTGTCTTCCCCAATCCCACTCACGTCGCAATCTCGAGTCGACCTGCACGGACCCGTGCGGGCGATGCTTATCCTGTCCTGACCAAGCCGCCGCCTACCTCTTCGCCACTGAATCCCGTCGCCATCCTTGCACAACGCCGTCATGCCCCGCGGGAACTCCTCGGCTGGCGGCGTGCTAGGCGTCGGCCTGTCGTCCACCGCGGCCGACTACCCTCAATCTCAAGGCCCTTCACCGACCAATAGCAAGGCTGGCACCCCCACGTCGCCTACCTTTCTCAACGGCTCCGGCATCGCCGGTTCCGGCGCAGACCATCACTATCACCGTGCGGCCAGGGATAGCCTCGCTCACGCGGCCGCCAGTCTCAGCGGACTGGGTGCCGGCGCGCTCAGCTCGAGCCCGGGATCCAATGGTTTGCCCGGTCAGAGGCCACATACGGCTGCCGGCGCGCTCAATGGACTCGGCGGCGCGCCGGGTAGTGTCCCTCCTAGTCCCAGCGTCGTGGGAGGAACCATCCTCTGGGACGAAGGTAGGTGGCCGTTCGAGGTCTTGATATCGCACTCTCCCATTTGCTTCTCTGTCTCTCTGTCTCCCTGTTTCTTCGCTCATGACACGCCTCTCTCTCTTCACTTGGCAGTCAAACGATGGGGCCACATAGAGATCGCTGAGTTCCTGAACATGAATCGTTGCAGCGCGTACGCCTCTGTCTTCGCAGCAAACGACATCACTGGACCTATCCTTTTCGATGTCGACCAGTCAGCACTCAAGGAGATGGGAGTGTCTAGCGTCGGAGACAGGATCAGGATCACCGTCGCGATCAAGAAGCTCAGGCAGCAGTGCCGTGAGGGTTCCTCTGCGAGGAATACCCGGACGGCCGTCACGCCCAAATCCGCCAGGGACGGTCGATTCGAAGCTGCGCAGGAGTCGCCCTCGGCGCCTACGGCCGCTGCTGCGCGCTTTGCCGCGCTGACCAACGGCAATGACCGACCCTCCACCGCTCCCACCAGCACGGGCCGGCGAGTGCCTCCCCCTCTTGACCTTGCCCAGTCCGCTGCTCGAGGTCTGCCACAAGCCTACCAGCCTCCTGCGTCCGGCCTTTCCGCACGACCTGGAACGGCTACGGGCGCCACTGGCGGCAGAGGTTCGACAAGGATGAACCCTGTCCCTCCGCCCAAGGACAGCCTTTCCTCCGTGCGCCCAGGCGCGATTGGAAGTCAACCTGGCGGGCCGAAGCGGCTCCAGCCTCCATCGGCGCTCGGTGCCGGTTCTCGAGGTCGCATGGGGACGTCGGAGCCGCCCGCCTACACTTCACAGCCGCTCCCAGCCCCGCCTTCTTCGACCAGCAATGGTGGTTGGACGGGCGAGTATGGGTTGCCTCGCGCCCCTAACGACCCCGGACATGTCCGAGGAGCCAGCCAGCAGCAACACCATCGCAAGAACTCTTCCCGTGGTTTCATTGGAGGGCTTGGCGAACGCAGACCCAACACGGCCCAGACATCTTTGCATCCTTACGCCACTGGCGGCAACAGCAGCGGGAGCGACACGAGCCCTACAGCCACATCATTTGTTGGCAGCACCTCACGCGACCGTCCGTCTACTTCGTCGGGCGCGAGCCCTTACTCCCATTCTAGCCTGCTTGGCTCGGCGGCGCTGAGTCCGATCGCGGAGAGCGTCTTCGCCAGAAGCCCCACGACGAGCACGTCGCTCGCTTCTCCCTCTGCCGGCTACTCCGTCGGCCGAGGTGCCTTCTCCTCTACCCGCCCTCTTACCCCTTCCGGCCCCGGCGGTCGTCCGGCCACCTCTTCCGGCTTGACCGGAAACCCGCTCATGCTGTCCGTCAACCCACTCGTGAGCGGCGCCGCAGCTGCCACGACCGCGCTGTCGATCGAGGACCTCAAGCGCCGGACGCTCAAGTTCATAGGCGAAGACGGCAACAGCCGGATCGTGAATGTGAGCGACTGCAGGGATTCTGCGGACGTCCTCATCCGCGTGCTCAAAAAGTTTGGGAAGCTACCCCCGCACGCGGGCGAGGTGGATTTGAGCGCACTCGAGGGTTGGGGCATCTTTGCCACTAGTAGTGATGGCCAGAGTGAGTATTTAATCCCCGTTGGTTCGCTCCGTTCGACACAAATTGGAGTTCTTTTGCTGTACAAGGGCTGATCGTTTTTCATCTTATTCGTCATCCACCCCCGCAGCCAAGGCACTCTCGGATTCGGAGGTCATGGCTATCTGCCATTCGCTTGCACCCAACGACCCTCAGCGCGAACGCGGTCTCACTCTCCGTCGTATCCACCAGCCGCTGAGCTCTGAGGCTTTCCGCAACAAGAACGGCAACCGAAAGCTTGAAGCGTTCTTCGGAGAGCGCCCGCCTCCCAAGTCGCCTTCTACCACGGGCTCCGGCGATGGCCGCAGTCCCACCAGTCCTGGCGCCCGCCAGCTTTATCCGTCCGAAGGAGATATGTCTGGGGAGGAGCCTCCACCTAGGCCGAGGAAGCCGAACAGGGCGAGCATGATCAGCATCATGTCCGGCCTGGGCGCCGTCGGCAGTCCTCATATCGATGTCGCCAGCCCGAGTGGGGTGACGGGAGGCGTGTCAACGGGCGCGACCTCCGCAGCGGATGCACCGCCGCCCAAGTCTCCCTCTTTCCTCCCTGGGCGCAAGCTGCGTAACTTCTTTGGCCAGCGACCGCCGAGCGAGCTGATCAGCAGCCACTTGGCGGATTACTTCCCCTTCACGGAGAAGAGGGCACTCGAGCGCGCCGCACGGAACAGCATGAGCGTTAAGGGCCTTAAGCGCTTGAGCGGAGAGAGCAATCGACGACTTACCCCTGGCGCGGCTACGGCCGGACAAAGCCGGTTCAGCATCGAGAGCTCGGTGGGAAGCTCGATTGAGGAGAGCGCTGAGTCGGGTGGTGATCACACCGTTGCCGTCGAGCCCGCTACGCCCATCCACGAAGAAGGCTACGTGTCCGATGATAGCATCGACGAGGAGTCCCCAGCGGATCGGGACAGCAAGCGGCGGTCGGATCTGCCGCCAGTGCTACCCCCGCTCGAAGTGGGCCAGTCGGAGTTTGCAAGCTCCCTCCTCCCTTCCGCTTCGTTGACCAGACGCACGAGCAACGCCAGCAAGAAGAGCGTTGTCCGCATCCCTAACCCGGTGAGAAAGAACAGCGATACAAGCAGTCTGCTCACCGTCGATGAGATCACTCAGGAGGTCGAGAGCAGGAGGGCGAGCATCGCCAGTCCTCCCGGTTCCATTCGGGCCGAGGCGCTCGACGAGGCCGCGTCGGCGATTGGGCGCCCCCGGAGTCGGGCGTCGTCCGCGGGCAGGCGCGGGAGCACGGAAGCATCGCTCCGACGACAGCATCAGGACCTCGACGCTTTGCCGCTCATCTCGCCCAAGCGTGTCGAGCAGCTTGAGGACACGGGCGACGAGGGAAATAAGGACGGAACAGACGAAGCCTTCGGCCCTGGAGCTGCGCCGAAGGTCGATGACGGCGCCGCTCAGGCGGACGAGGCCAAGCAAGGCGTGCCAGAGGATGAGGAGGAGGTAGAAGAAGAGGAAGAAGAAGTGGAGGCGGCGGTGGCGAGTGAGCTGGACGACGAAGACGAAGAGGAAGAGGAGGAAGAGGAAGAGGAAGAGGAAGAGGGAGAGGAGGGAGAGGAGGAGGTGAAGGAGGGAGAAGATGGACAGGCGGGAACCCTTGGAGTTCGGAAGGGTGAGTATGGAGTTCGGGGTCGCGCGTCGTCCATTCGCGGGTTTGGTGTAGGAAGGCTAAGCTTGATACGGTTATCCTCTTTTCCCCGTCGCTGCAGGTAAATCTCCCATGAAGTGGATCAAAGGCGCACTGATCGGCCATGGATCCTTCGGCAATGTCTTCCTTGCCATGAACGCCATGAACGGCCTGCTCATGGCTGTTAAGCAAGTCGAGCTGCCCACGAGCTGGGCGCCCAACGAGGAGCGCAAGAGGAGTATGCTCGTGGCCCTCGACCGGGAGATAGAGTTGCTCAAAGAGCTTCAGCATCCCAACATCGTACAGTACTATGGTGAGCGTTGGAGACGGTGGCCTAGCTCGCTCTTTTCTGCTGAGATGTGGCCTTCCACGACGGCGCGACGACTGACGGCTTTTCACGCTCTTTGCGTTCACTTTCGCAGACTCGGCCTCCGACGAAACTCACCTCAACATTTTCCTGGAATACGTCCCTGGAGGCAGCGTCGTTGCCCTCCTCAGCAACTACGGCGCATTTGAGGAAACTTTGGTGCGCAAGTTCGTGCGCCAGATCCTTGCTGGCTTATCCTATTTGCACGAGCGCAACATTGTGCACCGGGACATCAAGGGTGCCAACATCCTCGTCAATGACCGGGGCGGCGTCAAGATTTCGGACTTTGGCATTTCAAAGAAGGTCGAGCACAGTGAGTCATGCATAATGGGACTCGGCGACGGCGATATGGTGGCCGATCGGTTTTTAACGTCCAATTCGTCTTCGTCAGATCTTCTCAACTCTAGCAAAAGCCGGGCTTCCCTTCAAGGCTCAGTCTTTTGGATGGCACCGGAAGGTAAGGCGTATGTCATCTGCAATGTCCCATCATCGAACCCTAAGTCCTTAACCCCATACCTTATCATCCCCTCTAGTCATCAAGCAGACCTCGTACACGCGCAAAGCCGACATTTGGTCCCTTGGTTGTCTCGTCGTGGAAATGTTCACCGGGAACCACCCCTGGCCCCAACTCAATCAGATGCAGGCCATCTTCAAGATCGGCTCCACCGCTCCTCGTCCAGAGAACCCGGAGGACATCTCTGAGGAGGCCGTCGACTTTTTGGCCAAAATTTTCGAGATGTGGGTCTTTTTTTGGTTTTGTGGGGCCTTGTTTAGTGCTGTTGCTTACCCTTCCTGGCCTCCTTATGTGGCCTGTGACCCGCTCACAGCGACCACGAAGCGCGGCCGGAAGCCAAGGACCTGCTCGCCCATCCCTTCGCGGCCGAAGACGGACCTATGACCATGCCCGGTGATACCGGCACTTCCGGCCCCGTAACCGTCAGCGGGTCCGCAGAGACGTCCCCCGCTGCGAGTACGGGTGGCAGTGGGGCGGGCGGGGGCTCAGCCAGCGGGGCGGCAGCGTCTGCTGGCTTGACGGCCACCGGCGGCGGAGCGACGACGACGAAGCGAAGCAACAGCATCAAAAAGAAGGTCAGCAAGGCGGGATTGAAGAAGGCGGCATCAGGCGAAGAAGGGGCGGGAGCGGAGAAAAAGGATGGCCAGGAGGGGGAGAAATGAGGTACGGATTGTTAGAGCAGAAAAAGTAGTTGGAAGGGCGATTGGCTGGACACGCATCAATGCCATGGGACAGCCTTCTACGACTTCATGTCCTGCACGATCACGACGATTTCATCATACGCTTCTAATTTGCCCTTCTTCCGGTCTCATCTATCCATCCAAACTTTTCGTCTTTGTACTATTTTCTCGCCCCTCACCACGGCGTTTTCGCGCAAACCTGGCGAGGCTTGATTCCACCCCCCTCCCCATCTTTGTCGATCTGCCCTTGCTCTCTTGTCTTGGATGGAATTGGTTCGCCTTTGCTCATCCCCCGCTCTTCGTCGACCGTCTGTGTAATGGTACCTTTTACCCACTTTCTTGAATTCGGAATTCGTAATGGAAAGTCGAGCATGACTGCACTCAATCGAGCAGTAATCTTAGAACATCCCCCTCCCTCCTCTGCCTCGGACCGTTCCAAACCGAGTTCCAAATCGACGGCGCCGGCCAGCGGTGGGCCATGGCGCCTACTATCCCGACGGCTTCACTTCTCCTCCCTCCAACGGCTCTGTCCGCATTCAAAAGTCGCAAGCTCATTCTGAACGAGTCGGCGCCACCTCCGATGCCGCGGGCCATGCACTTCGAACAGCCAGCCTGTCGGTGGATATGGTAACATAGGCCGCGCTCACGGGCCACTCTAACACGAAGTTAGGGTTAGGGTCATGTTTCATTCTCGAACTGTGCAGTCGAGGCGAAGCGTGCAGCGTGGCGCTTCCTCCGCGCATCCCCGGTGAATGCCGCGTCAGCCCGTCTTCGGGTTTGTGTCCAAGGCGGAGCCTGACCCATACTTTCCACCTTTCCTCCCCTCAAGACTTTCGACAAACGACAAAAATGGTCGGTGTCATCGCGTCTGGAGCAGAGTCCTGGACGGCTGTGTGTGGATCGTTTGACTGACTGGCTTCTCCTCCGTCGCCTTACACGCCCTGCCACTGCAGGCCAAGGTCAAGGCTTACGAGCTCCAGTCCAAGAGCAAGGCGGACCTCACCAAGCAGCTCGTGAGTGGGCGTTTCGCTATTCGTCCCTGCGAGTTCAGACACCTGGGATGGTCGGTTGAGCGTGTTTTCTTTTTGTATTGCGCCTTTTTCCGTCGTCGGACGCAGGAGGAGCTCAAGCAGGAGCTGCTCCAGCTGCGGGTGCAGAAGATCGCTGGTGGTGCTGCGTCCAAGCTTACTCGGATGTGAGTGGGCATAGGGTACCTCGACTCGGACCGAGAGTGACTAGCAGATGCGCTCATTCTTTGTCCCCTCCCTATGCGTCGTCATTCCCGGCTCTCGTCTTGCTTGTCGCCTACCAGCTCCACGGTCCGCAAGAGCATCGCCCGCGTGCTGACGGTGATGAACCAGAAGCAGCGGCAGAACCTGCGCGAGTACTACAAGAACAAGAAGTACTTGCCCCTCGACCTCCGCCACAAGAAGACTCGTGCCATCCGCAGGAGGCTCACCAAGGTGGGTTGAGGTGTCCGGTTCTTGCGGAGGGCAGACGGAGGCGACAAAATGCTGTCGTACCCGGAAGGGAGACATGGTTGTCAGCGTCGAGGGCGTTAGGTTTAAGGCGATGGGCTGACTCTGGTGCCTTAATGGCGCGTATTCCATTTTAGCACGAGCTGAAGCAGAAGACGGAGAGGCAGAGGAAGAAGGACATCCACTTCGGGCAGTGAGTGTTCCATCTGGCTTTCTCGACGTAAAGAGTCGCCTCGAAGTGGTTTGTGGTCTCACAGTGGCCTCGTCTATGCGGACTTTCGTTCTCGTTCGCTTTCTTCAGGACCCGCTTCGTTCTTAAGGCATAAAAGCCCTATCCATCCGACTGTCGCCTCTTTCCTGGGAGCTGCTCCACTTGCCGTGTGGGGTCGCGGACTGTGTAGGCTGGCATTGCGGCCGTGTGTCTTGTTCTATGTACTACTGTTTCCTCTCGCACCCTATGCCACACGTCGAGAATGCATGGTCCTACGTCGCCCGGCAGCGCTAGCCTGGGGAGAGATGAGAGCTGAGAGATGAGAGAATGAGGCAAGAGGGGGGGGCAAACACGTCCCGCCCTATCTTCCCTTCCATCTTCCCCCTTCCGCCGAACTTGGCTTGGCTCGCTCTCGCACTGTTTGCCGCAGTCCGATCACTCGAGACGACCCGGTCGTTCTCTCCGTTTGGTCCCCGCTCACCTTTCGTCATCGCCCATCCACCAACCCCGTCATCGCCCGTCCTCCATAGCCCAGCTCTACTCCTATTGCAAGCGCACGAAGAGCGAACCGCAAGGCAACTCGTTCCAACACCACACAGCCGACGAACCCACCGAGGACTGCGCGCCGACGTGCCTCTGACTTCGCGTGCCTCACCTAACGCGTCCCCGGCGATCTATCTGCCCGTCGTCAGCAGCATGGACCCACCGCCAGAGGAAACCGTGCTCCGCTTACCACCCCATCTCCCCTTCCCGATTACCATCACTCGCCTCCTTTCCCCTTCCTCTGCCATTACCGGACCCAGCACATCCCACCGCCCCACCGCCCAGATCGACAAACACGCCCCTCTGCTCTCCTACCAATGGACTGTCCCAGCACGAAAGGCCACCGTCACGCGTCGTGTGGGGGGCATGGACATACAGGTGGTGGAGGAGACGGAGGAGCGGAGGGAGAATGGCGTTTGGGAGAGTCCCGTAGAAGGCACCATCAGCACTTGGCACGTTCGGGAGGGGGATGTCGTCCGGTCTGCTAGGTGGGTCACGGCTTGTATGCTTGGACCGCCTTGGAAGGCTGTGGGTTTTATTTCATCTTCCTTCACCAGCGAGCTGACATATCCACCCTTGCCCGCGGCCCCCTTTGGAACCTACCGCCCCGGACGCCGAGCAGCCAACCCATCGTCTCTGTGATAGAGCCGTGCACGCATCCCGTTCAGCTTGGAGGGATGTGTGCGGTTTGCGGACAGGATGTGTCGGGGTGAGTGCCCTTCTCTTTTCCTTTTGGGGAGCCCGAAGGAACGATGGAATGGGCGCGCGACGAGAAAGACCGCTTATGATCTGGCTGACCTCATATGCTGGCTATATCCCACGTATCAGCTCCGATTACACTGGCTTCTCCCTCCAGGCTTCCATCTCTATGACCCACGATTCAGCAGGCGTCACCGTGAACCTGGCGGTGAGCATCTGGAGACGTGTTGCTTCGGCCTTCTGCGTGCATCGCTGACATTTCACCGTTACCTCCGTCCTTACGTCCACAATTGCTTTTTTTTGCATGGAAACAGGAAGCAAGGCGTCTCGAGAATGAGACGACTTCGCGCCTGCTCGCCAGTCGCAAGCTGTCGCTCATCGTGGATCTCGACCAGACGATAGTACACGCCACCGTGGACCCTACCGTTGGAGAGTGGATGGAGGATCCGAACAACCCCAATTATGAAGCACTCAAGGGTGTGGGAAAGTTTCGACTTGGCATGGACGGGACTGCCATAGTTGAGCCGACGGACGAAGAGAAGGAGGGAGAGGCTGAGAAGGGACAGGAGGCAGCAGAAGCGGAGGGCGGCGAGGAGACGAAACTAGGAGACGGAGAGAAGGAAGAAAATGCGGAGGCGCAAGGCGAGGCCGGAAAAGTCAAAGGAAAACAAAAGGAAAAAAAGAAGGATGAGGGCGGGTGCTGGTACTATGTAAAGATGAGGTGAGCCGTCGCTGTCTTTTTGCATCATCCCATTTAGATCATTCTCTGACCTCTCTCCTTTTGGGTGATAGACCGGGACTGCTAGACTTTCTGGAGCGCATGTCGGAGATCTTCGAGATGCACGTCTACACCATGGGCACCCGATCGTACGCAACTTCAGTTTGCAACATTGTCGATCCCGATGGCAAGTTCTTCGGCAACCGAATACTGAGCAGGGACGAAAGTGGAAGTAAGTAGCCTGTCGACTGAAGATAAAGGATTGGTCGTGTTTGGGGACACTCGTGCTTAGCGATATGCATCTCTCTTCCTCGTCCCCCGCCAGGCCTCACACAAAAGTCCCTCAAGCGCCTATTCCCCGTGGACACGAGCATGGTGGTCATCATCGATGACCGCGCGGACGTCTGGGGCTGGTCGCCCAACCTGGTTCGCGTCCTTCCGTACGACTTTTTCGTCGGCATTGGCGACATCAACGCCACGTTTTTGCCGAATGGACAGACGTCCGCCCACATGATATTGCCCGGGGCGTCTTCGGACGAGGGGGAGAAGAAGACCGAAGCGGAAGGTGACGGAGAGGATGGAGAAGACGAGGGGACGGATGGGAAAGGCGACGCTGGGAAGACAAGAACGGAAGAGGTGGAAGGAAGCGGTGAGTCTACCTTCGGAAGTAAGGAGATACTCCAAAAGAACGCGTTCTGACGTCCTCATCCTGCCGGTACGATGCGGTACACAGATACCTCTTCTACCTCGACAGAGGTCTCCACTGACCAGGTTACAGCGGCCCTCAAACGCTCACAGACGCTTGCCCTGTCCGAGCAGCGCGATGCGCGGCCGCTGGCCAAGATGCAGGAAGAGCTCGATGCGAGCTTAAATGGCTCCGATGACGTGGCCGACGGGGAAGGAAGCTCTTCAGAGCTGAAAGGAGACTCTTCGGAGGCAGAGCTAGAAAGGATGGAGGAAGGAGAAAGGGTAACAGGCGCGTCCAGAGAAGAGAAGGCGAAGGGTGAGGGCGAAGGGCCTAAACCGAAGGAAAGTGCAAAGAAAGGCTACTCCTTGCTAAGAGATGATGACGAAGAGCTCAAACGTCTTGAGCAGGTACGTTCACATGAAGCTTTGGCAGACGAGACCGTTCTCCGTTCGTGGACGCGCTGACTACCCGTCTTCTTCTATCCCTTTGATTTACGTGAGCAGATCCTCTCTAATATTCACGGCCTTTGGTACGAAGCGTACGCATCACTGGAGACGACGACAGGACCGAAACCGGATGTCAAGGTAAGCACGGAGCGAGAACGCTCGACTCCCGTCGAGGTTCTGACGTTGACACACAGCTGACAATTCCGTGCGCCTTCTCCCAATGTCTGTCCTTTCTCAGGAGGTGATACCTTCCATGCAGCGAAGAGTCCTTGAGGGCATTCACATCCTCTTCTCAGGCGTTGTCCCTCTGGGCACAGACGCGCAAGCGTGAGCTCACCTCAGCGACGAGACGAATCAGCTAGTCCACTTGCGGTCCAGGCAGCTGAAATCGTGCTTTCCGTTTATTTGATCGCATTCCATCTCTTCTCAGGAGCCAATATTGGATTGAAGCGCAGAGGTTTGGTGCGACCTGCGAGATGGACTGGTCGTCGAAAGTCACTCACGTCGTCGCCACCAAGGTGAGTCTGCCTTGGCGTGGCCACCTTGTTGCTAGAGATATCGTCTAAAATCTACTCACATCTATTCATCACCTTTTGGCTCTCTACAGCGTGGCACTTCGAAAGTCAATCAAGCTCTGACGCGCCCTTCTGTTCGCGTAGTCTGGTTGTCGTGGCTCACGGGCTCGATGGCAGCTTGGCGGCGTCTTCCCGAGAGAGAATACCTCATCGACCCTGAGATGAGTAATGACGAGTTTGACAGTAGCGACGACTGTGCGGAGGCAGAAGCTATGAACAAAACCGGCGCTCGAGAAGGCCCGGACGAGGAGGGGCGCTGGGTGGATGGAGAGCCGCCTTGGCGGAGTCAAGACATGGTGGGGATGGACTGGCTTGACGCGGCGCGTGAGGTGGATGAATTCTTGAACGAGAGCGGAGACGATGACACGGACGGCGACGATGGCTACGGGTCCGCGACGCTCGGCGGCACAGGAAGGTGGGTCGGCGTGCGACTTTTTGCCCGCTATGTGGCCATGGCTGGTAGCAACTCATCGTTATCGATTTTCCTCGTCGTTATGACGCTCAGCGCTCCGTCCACCCCGCGTAGCGGCAAGCGATCTCGGCCCCGTACGCCGTCGGATGATGGCCGACGGTCGGCGAATGCCAGCGACGACGAGAGAGACGACATGACCCGTTCGCCCCTCTCCAAGCGCAAGAAGCTGGCTGAGGCCCGCTCAGGACGATCCCCGCTCAAGCTTTCTTTCAGCTTGACCTCTGCAAGTGGCGGAGGCGCTGAGGACGTGTACGGCAACGCTACGTCCTCTCCGACTCCGTCTGGGGCCGACTCTGTAACTTCTTCCCGAAAGGGGGCCGGCGGGGAGGAAACCGCACAGGGGGTGGAGGAAGACGACGACGATGACGACGACGGCTTCTTGGACGATCTCGCTCATGATCTGGAGGCGGACTTTGAATGACGAGCCGAGTCGAGATGAGCAACCAGGCATATATCCTCTGATCGATTTCCACTCCATCTTCGTCGTTCTCGTTCGCCCGCTGTCTTACTTTCCTCCAGTCGGTGTTCTATACCCCACCCCATCCTCGGTCATTTCGTCTTTCTTGCTCCTGTCCGTCTCACTTCGTTCTTTTCTTACTGCCTGGATACCCGCGCGTTCCATCTCCGCATCCCATTTCCATCCTCCTCACTTGCCGCGCTGTTCTTATCTGTAGTTGTACGTCTCGGTGCATTCGTCGTCCAATGCAGAAACTGTTACGTCGAGGTTATCCTACGGCGAATTGAAAGTGCCTCGGGAGTGCGGGCTTAGTGAGGTGGCATAGTCAGTCCTTGTTGAGGAGTCAGATGGGAAAAGGCCCTGGAGTTCAGAGGACCCGGTCCTCTTCTTCACTCATGCGTGGTTTGTGGTCAATACTGTCGTATGACCATGTCCGGCGGACCAGGCGGTGCTCGACGGCTGCATCGACTGCTGCCCTGAGAAAGAGGCCGCACTCGGCCATAAACAAGGCAAATTGGTAGCGCCCAAGTCAGGTATGCGCGCAGCAACAGAATGGAACACACAGTTTCCATGTCACTCATTTTATTCCGCTCCGATGGCGTCCATAGCGCACGCTGACGACCTTGTCTTCAGGGAAATTGACGCAGAGGACCCCTAGCACCACTCATCTTGGCCCCAAGAAGTCCAGGAGTTAGCCTGCAACCCGGACCTGCTCGTCAAGAGCTATGGCAACAATTGTCCGTATCGACTTTCAGATAAACCAACCGGTTCATGGACAGAGGAACGCGTGGTAAGGGAGCCCCATCGCTGACCGCGTCGCGTCGTTTCCCACTCATATTCCACAGCCTGGAAACAGCTCTTCCAGTCCCGCTTCATTGTCTTATGCGCGATGACGGCGGCTATCAGAGGGTTCTCAATTCGCTTCGATCAAGGCCTCACGTCGTCATGGTCATGAAGCAGTTCGTAAACAGTTCCCCGAAGTAGACGAGACTCAAAACCACTCGGCTGGATCCTTTAAAGGGTTCATGACCACCCTTCTAGAGCTTGGTGCCTTGTTAGGAGGCATTCAGTCCGGCTTCGCAACCGACATATTGTTCCGACGCATCACCCTCATCATTGGTGTAGTGTGGTTCATCGTCGGCGCTGTTCTTCAGACCGGTGAGCCCTTAGCTTTATGCATGACCTCACAAATGCTCTCTTTAAATTCGGTCACTTTTTTTCTGTAGCTGCATTCTGGTATCCCATGCTGGTTGTCGGGAGGCTTGTTGGCGGTGTCGGTATCGGCACTTTATCTGCCGTCGCCCCGCTGTATATCTCGTAGGTGGCAAGCCCCTTTTGAAGCGACGCCTGACGAAATAGCCTTTATCTGACAAGTTCGCTTTGCTCACACTATCCCGTTTGGGCCCCTCGTGACCGCGATTGACAGGCGGATCACAATTGATTGTTGGGGCATTTTGTACAGGCGTTTGGGGTCGTGGTTACGTCTCCTATGCGAGCCGCTGTATTGCCAACGATTGGGCTTTCCGCTTTCCTTTCCTCGTTCAAATGATACCTGGTGGGCAGTCTAGTTACTTTGTGAAGGTGTCGGTCGATGACTGTGGTCTGATCATCGCAGCTCCCCTCCCATCCACCTATCCATCTCGCGGCTATCTTTTAAATTCTTCCCTACTCTCCTCGCTGGTTGGTTAGCAAGGGGCGTGCCGACAAAGCTCTCAGGACCATCTCTCGCCTGCGATGCTTTCCGATAAATGACAGTCGCGTCCTTGCTGGGTGGGCTTCGGTCGAATCGGAGACCCAGCAGGCCCCCTCCAACAGGCGCAACCCCAGCCTTATTGGAGGAGGGCTTACTGACAAGATTAGGCTCGAGTTGCCAAGCTGGGGGGTCTGCTTCAAGAAGAACATGATTCGACGGATGCGTGAGTGACAATAAATACCTCTCACCGTCAGCTCACTCGTCCATCTGACTTTGTCTCGCATGTTCTCCGCTACGCATGGCTAGACATCGGCATCGGCCTAGGATTCTTTCACCAATTCGTTGGTGAGCATGACATCAACATCAAGAGCGGGGAGATGCTTTTCCATCCACGTGTACAGCCGTCACGGTCCCCGGCTCGAGTTCGATCCGCGGCCTCTGCGGCCTCATTTGCGTTTTGAAGTCATCATTTCGCTTTCATTGCTTTCCGGCCTTCCGTGCTGACTCTGCCTCAATTCACTCACCCTGTTACACAGGAATAAACAGCATGACCTATTACGGGCACTCTCTCTTCCAAGCGCTTGGATTGAGCTCTGACATGCAACTGACGATGAGTGGTATCATGAAGTTCGTTGGAGTAACTCCCGTTTTCTACCTCCTTGACAAGTTGGGACGTCGGCCCCTTGTCGTCATCGGCGCAACTCTCATCTGAAGCTTGCCACACCATTGTTGCCGCTTTGATAGGAGTGTATGGCACGGAGTGGGCGACTCATCGAATTGCGCAGGTCTCTCGAGGACATGGACCATCTATTCCACGATTCCACGAGTAAGAACGACGCGGAGGAGCAAGCTCGGGCCTTAGACCGCATCTTCGCTTCTGACATCTCTCTCATCGTCCCCAAGACATCCATTTCAGCCGGAAGAACGCATTCGGGCGCGGGCAAGAAATGGCAAGCGATGGAGGAAATGATTGAGACTGTTTGATATCTTGGCGAAAATGCAATTTCAACTTAGGATAAAGAACTGCAATCCCGAAAACACCGCTATTCGTGGTCCCAACGCATTCGGAGGAAGTGCGCAAATGCGGCGTCGTCAATCCATGACCGACGTATCCGAAGCGTACAGTTACTTCTGTAGAATGTGCATCCTATATTCCGAGTGCATTCATCATCGCCTCTATCAATGCCACCACCATCACCCCTGACTCCTTCTACCGGACCACCAAGAAACGGAAAAAAAGAGCTAGCCTACTGTTCTGAGCATCATCGTCGACGACAAATTGTGAAGACACTTGGACTGCAGCCATTGCTCTTCGGCCGAGGTTTATCATCTCGTTCAGCTCTGCTAGACTAAGCATCTTTTAGAGTGGTTCGAGCTCCTCTACATCACATGAACGTGCGGTGAGCATGAAGACGAGGTGTAGCCGCTAGCTCGTTCCTCCTCTTCCTCTCTATCGTCCACGTTGCCCTCATTGCCGCCAATAGAAGTCATGTTGTGGCGCGTATCGGCAACGGATTGAATCAGCGCGTGTGCCATCCTCGTGACCACACTTCCATCGTCTCCCGCCAGAAAACCCTGGAGAACGCCCTCAACGACATTGAGTACCGAGCCGAGCAACGTGTGCAAGAGAGGGAGCGTGTGTACGCTGCTGAGCAAAAGCGGGATTGATTCGGACTGCCCAGATTCTGAAGTTGAGCGGGATGCTGGGGGCTCTCCAGGCGGTACGCTGGGCGTGTGAGAGAGAAGGAGAGCAAAAATCGAGCCGAGGTGCTGCCCCGACGAAGATGTCGATATCGCCTTGCCCTTGCCCTTACCCCCCTTGTGGCTATCGGACGAACCGCCATTACCCACCCCATTCCCAGAACCATCATCAGCATCAACCCGCCTGGCCACCTTGCCAATCCTCTCGACCGCCAGCAGTACTTTGCTTATGACAGCGAGTGAGAGTATGGAAACGCTCTTCTTCGCTTCGCCTCCCCGGTCCGAACAGACTCTGCACGAGTGAAGCGAGAACGAGACATGCAATGCGGCAGTGTCAACGTCCGATAGCAGAGAAGGGATCAGGGAGGTTGCCGGCCATGGCAGGGGTAGCCGCTGGGATGGCGAAGAATGTATTTGGTGGGAAGCGCTCGCATAATCCGGGCTTGGCGAAGCAGAGGATGCGACAACACTTGCAGGTGTCGGCGTCGCGGTAGCGTGGCTTTGAGAGACCTTGTACGCGGCTAGTTGGCAGCCTAGAGAGACGTACGAGGTGGTGAGCGAAGGTACGCAGGCGCAGTCGCAGGATGAAGGGGGAGAAGATGGCTGAGAAGCCAGTATTTCATCGCCGTGCTGCCCTTGCTGGGACGGCGAGAAAAGGGAAGGCGGAGAGGGCGCCGGGATTCTCGGTAGTGTAGAGCCGACGGCGGCGGCATAATGAGATTGTGTGTCGCTTCCGGATTGAGTTTGCCTGCCTTCGTGCTCGACCATTCTTGGACTATGCTCCCCAGCCCCGGTTTCAGCGCCATCGTTAACGTCCTCCACGTGAGTTTTTTCCATGGCTGCATATTCATCTCCGTTCGCCACTGCCCGGCCTCTGGACTGGGCTGCTGACCACCCTGTGCCTTGATGTAAGTCGACATCGAATCTAGCCAAGAATTCGTCGGTAGAGAGCAGAGAGAGCAAGTCCATGCAATCGGGTAATGCCATAGGTGTGAAAGACGTTGACGGCGTGACAACGTTCGAAGATGCCATTGGCTCGCTTGAAGGGCCGGGTTCGCAGAGTGATCCCAGAGCAGAGGTGGACGGCTCAGAAGGGAAGGTCGGCGACGCCGAGGAAGTCGAGAAAATAGCCTGTGTGGTCAGGCCCGAGGTCGTCCTTCCATTCCCCAGAAGCCCTCCCAATTCCCCGGTCGCAGTCCCTCCGTGGCCGAGCTCGTCCAAAGCAGCAAGTATACTCGCGAATGCGGCCGGATCCGTGGGTTGGGACGGTTGATGAAGTTCTGGTGAATGTTGAGCGGGAGCATGACCCTGAACTGGAACTGACGGGCTACTAGCAGTGACCGCCGCTGCCGCTTGGCTCAGTATTTGCGAGATCGATTCGCTGGAGAGACCAGACGGGTAAGCCGGAGTGGGTGGGGGAACGGAGGTGGGCGGCGACCTTGGCGCAGAGGATGAGAGCAGGTAGGGAGAGAGAAGGGCTTGGAGAGCTGGCGGAAGAGACAGATCGAAAAGGCCGTGCCCCAGCTTTTGTCGTTTCCTTCGCGGATTTTTCGGATCGTGCCGCACCACAGGTGTTCTTCGTTTGGCACGGGAGGAATAGACACAGGGAATGGCTGGACAACATGAGAAAGAAAAAAAAATTAATTGGAGATGTTCTTGGAGGTTCAAGATCGGCCAGGACAAATAAAAGATCGCAGCTCACCGGCCTTCCTACATCTCTGACACCCCGAGCCATCCATTTCCCCGGAACACTTGAGTTTGTGGGCCCTGCATGCGTCGCATGCCTTGCGAATGCTTGTCGAGCCTACATTGACGCGCACACCACCAGGTTCCCGACCGCCCTGGTTGTCGTGAAGTTGAGTGTGATCGAATGCGGGCTGCTGCTGATGGCTCGGATGGGAGGTTAGCTGCTGTTGTCGGTGATGGCGCTCGAGCAAGGCCAGCGACGCCGCAGGGTTGTCGAACGAGAACGACATGTCGCCGGCAGCACGACGGGGCAAACCAGTTCACCAATCCATGAAAACGGCGGAGACTGTCAACACCTCCGAAGCTAAGACGAAACGCAGCGCTACTCTGTCCTGGGTCGCTCAGTCGATGATGGTTCTGTTCGTCGTCCTTTCTAACTCGACCGATCGCATCGTTCAGAATGTCTCACGTGACATGATTTTACCGCAGTCTTTTTGGTGCCGAGGAGGAAGGCGCGAATGCGGCGGGGACGAACCGGAAGCGAGTCGAGATGTCGTCCACCTCGTTCCTCAAATCATTCGGCTAACAGTTGTCCTTTCCTAAACGCAACAGCCTGACTGTCGTCTCGTGGTCTTCTTTTGGAAGTCCTTTTATTGCACCGTCCCCCGTCCGCCACGTCCTCTCGCGGCCAGCTTCGCCGATCACGTTCCACCTTCAACGGAGGGCGATGTCAGGTAAAGGTGGGCCGGACGTAGATAACCACGCCCAGGCACCCAAGTCCCGCAATCGGAAGGGGAAAAAACCTAAGAAGGGTAACAAGTCCAGGGCTGGCCGTGATCGGAGTGGACGTGACGCTCTCGAGCACGATTCCGAAGGTGGCGAGCTCAGCGGCAAGACCGGCACGAGGAAGCAGAGCATCGAGCTGGACGAACATTTGCATGGCGACTTTTCAGGTCTGACCGACGACGTGATACGAGCCAATATGGATGCGGAGGACCGACATCGAAGCTCTTCCGTCCCCGCCGCCAGCGCGACGGCCTCTCGACCCTCGACTTCTCCGCCTCCCGCAGCCGATCTTGCGTCCACATCCCACCCACCTCCCTCTACCGACCCGTCTTCCTCGACAGCTCGACAGGGCAAACGCTCGCGCCGAAGGGAGAGGATGCAGCGTATTGGGGAAGCTGGAATCGTCAGCAGCAAGGACGAGTTCGGCAATGAGCTCTTCCTCATGGATTTTACGGGCGGTTCTGTGCAGAAGACGAAACTGTGGACGGACCAAGTCGCTCCTGCTGTCTGTGCAGAGAGCGCTGATGGGATTACGGCGACCGATCCGATAGGAGAGCCTTCTGACATCGTTCACGATGGCCTCTTGCTGCCTGCTCACGTCACTTTGGAGGATGGCTCCGGCGAAGGTGTTGGCCAGAGCTTGACTTCAGGCAGTACGAGCGTCGCAGGCAAGCGCAGCGCCGGAGATGACAATGGTGGTGATCACGATGGAGAGGACGTGGGAGACGTGGACATGGAAGGCATCGAATTCGTTGATGACATTGATGGCAAGGTTCGTTGATCCCGAGCTGACAGGGCGGCAAGAACCGTTACTGAAAATTTGTCCTTTTCTCTAGGCTGTTCCTCGCTACTTTATAGACCCAGGAGCGGCGACGCGGTATGAAGTTTGTGCGGTCTGCGGCGAGGAAGGGCATACAAAACGCGCATGCTCGCACGAGCAGGTGAGAGGGAGCACCTATACTTTGCCGAGGTCCTCGATCACAAAGCACTTTTGACTGACAAAAATCTCGCGGTCGATTCATTTTCTATGTCCAGTGCCTCAAATGTGGCGCCGTGGACGAGCACAGGACGCGCGAATGCCCTATCATTCTTGTCTGCTTCAACTGTGGTGGGCGGGGTCATCGCAGTGCCGACTGTACTGCACCTAAGAACCGATCATATGGGGCAAGGGGAAGGACGGGGTGCGATCGGTGCGGGAGTTACGATCATCTTCATTCCGTAAGTGAATTTTGGGCGGTATCGTCATTATCGTCAACATGATGAAGTCGGAACCACTTCGCAGCGAATGGCTCAACCGTTCTCTCTTCACTGCCTTGCTCTATCTCTTCTAAGGCATGTCCCTCCCTCTGGAGGATCTATTTCTATTCGTCTGAGCGCGAGTACGCTTCGGAACGGAAGGTCGCGCTAGCAGAGCTAGAGAACGATGGGTCGAGCTCAAAAAGTTCTTCCAAGCTTGACGACCGACGGCGAGATCGAAATCGGCGACAAAAACGGTCAGAGGATATCGATCTCGCCGTTCGATGGTGCTATAACTGCGCAGGCTTAGATCATTGGGGCGATGTAAGTTGGTTCAGGTGCTCATGACATACTCAATTGCGACAGCTCAGACCACATTATCTTGCATGCACTCAGGATTGCCCGCTCCCACGCGCTCGACCGGGCCATCAGCGCGAACCGAGCGCCTTTTCTGAATTTATCTCCACCATGGGTCCGTACGCCCGCGATATCCCAGCCCCACGTCCATCGGCAGCGTATTCGTCTTCCTACCGAGGCGATCGCTCTTCCTACTTCCACGAAAGGTCGTCGCGCTCGGGCTGGGGTGAGTCAGACCGCAGAGGAATATTCGACGGCAGAGCATGGGCGGGAGGGGGAGGCGGTCTCGACGGGCGGGGAATGAGTGCGGGTTATGGGGTCGCGTTCGATGGTGTGGACCCAGAGAGGCGAGGGAGGGAGAAGAGAAATTCACGGGCGGAGAAGGAACAATCGCGTGCAGGGGATAGGGCCAGAGAGAAGGATCGCTATGGGCGCCGGACGAACCGCGACGACTGGCACGATATCTACGACGACGACGACTGGTTCTCGAGGCGCGCCTCCGCAGTTGGTCGTGGGCCTCGTTCTTCCTCGAAGCCTTCCTCTGCTCGAGACGATGACAAGCCGGGCGTGGCAGATGGTCGAAAAGGCAACAAGGGAAGAAGCAAGTCGGCGGACCGAGAGCGAAGCAACTTCAATTTTGCGGCGAAGAAGGCGAGGGAGGAAGCATCTGGCGGGAAGAGGACGGACGACTTAACTTCAACGTTCGCCAGCGGTTCCGTTAAGCACGAGAACAGCATATCAATAAAGGGTGTTGCCTCCTTAGTGGGCAGAGGAGCGCAAAAACGCAAGACGGCGCCCTCTCGTGGGCACTCGCCTGAGCAGCCGAAGACGGAGAGGCGTGGCGGCGGCGGTGGTGGGGCCAGGGGCCCCATGTATCGTGGAGGGTACGGAGGATGACCGTGTACCATTAGCCATCTCCAATTAAAACCCATTAGTCCTTTGCCCTTCCACCACCCGTCAGCCATCAGATGCTTGTCAAGCTGTCGGAATGGTGACTTGACTGAGGGCCGCCATTCCAAGAGTTGGGTAACGGATTGAACGTGTGGGTGGTGCAGAGGCGAGGCAGTTTAAGGGCACAATTTTGGCTCACTCGGATCGAAGACGACGGAGTCTGTGACTGGATGTTCATTCGTAAAGAAACATGTGGAGTTACATCGCGGGATATCGTACACACCAGAGACGATCAGGTCACGGTTGGAAAAGCTCTTGCTTCATGTTCTGCAAAGGGTGGTAATCCGATCAGTGTGCTGAAAGAAGTTTCCGCTTGCCGACTTCAAAGGCCTACCATTTTACACAGCCGCGCGAGGAGACCGCCCAGTTGGACTACTGTGCTGACGCCCTCTAGGATCTTCATGTGAGTCCAGCCGATCTCCTGCGTGGACAACAGTGAGGAGTTTAGCATACATCCAGAGTGAAGACGAGATACAATGATGGACGCCGGGTCACCTTGATGAACTCAAGCTGGGCGACGATTACGGGAAAAAAACCTCAAGTGGTTTCAGCTTCCAGTTACCACACGGGTGAGAGTTCGTCGGGACCGACGGCATACCTTCAAATATTCCTGCATGCCGTCCAATGCCTTGGTGACCCTGAACAGGGTGGTAATGATATCTATGGCGCTATATCCTTGCGTCCAAACCTCGTCCAATCTCTCCATAGCGCCCTCGATATCGCCCTTCTGACATGCGGTGAGCATGGCGCGGATGGTGATCGGATGAGGTTGGTCACAGACCTTGAAGACATTGTCCGGCGAAACGAAACCCAGACCGGTCCAAGTGGACTGGAGGTTATTGATTGCTTGCCGCATGTCTCCCTCAGCCGTGAAAATGAGCGCTGCAAGACCTTCGGGAGAGTACCTCACCTGAACAATGGGGAGGGGATAAGGAGCGTTCCGAGTTAAGAACAGCATCCACAGGAGATCATTCTGGTCTGTGGAAGGTCATCTACCCCTGCATTGCCCTGAAGTCTTCGAAGACATGTGCTTACTCACATCCTCCATCTCACAAACCTCCTTCAGCCTCCTAAGCACCTGCTCATCGCTCAGCTTTCCATAGCGGAGAAGGGCGCAGCGGGATTGGATGGGCTCAATGATCTTGTTGGACTGATTGCAAGCCAGGGCAAAGCGGGTGGTATTAGAGTAAATTTCCATCGTTCGTCGCAAAGCTTGCTGGGCGCCGGGGGTCATGCTAGTGAGCATTGAGAAATGGTTGTTAGATGACGAATCAGATGGGCGAGCGCAATGAAGTACGTCACGGTGATGGTAGCCATACCTGTCGGCTTCGTCAAGGATGACAATTTTGTGCCTCCCTGGAGGCAGAGAGACCTTCTTCTGAGCAAACGTCTTGATGCGATTCCGAACGACGTCGATGCCTCTGAATTGTAGTGGGTAGGAAAGCAATGGAGAGACAGGTTAACTTGGTAGAGTCAGGTCTGAAACTGGGACAGCCATGGGACGCACCGTTCATCAGAAGCGTTTAGCTCGAGCACCCCTTCTTTATAGCTTTCCCCGAGGAGTGCGTGAGCAAGGCACAGAACGGAAGTTGTCTTCCCAATTCCGGGCAATCCCTGCGCAGAAACAAGTGATCAGAAGGAAGAGAAAGGTTCAGAAATCGAGACCACCGTGGCACCATTGAGAAACGGGTGACAGACCGAAATGATGACATGGGGCATATTTCCGTCCTCGGCAATGACCTTCAAACGCTCGATGGTGTCTGTGTTCCCGACAATGTCGCTGAGGTACTTGGGCCGGTATTTCTCCACCCTGTGCGCCCAACAGGCGAGGACCATCGGTCAGAGCCTGACGTTGAACCGTGGGAGATGCTGGGGACGAGGAAAGACTCACCAAGGCATTTCGTAATTGTCGCCGCCACTGCCGCCATTCGCGGCCGCCTTATTTGCCTTGGAAGACGACGCCATGTTGTGGTGGGATGGGGACGAGTATCGCGGGCACCAGCAAGAAGGTTAGTGTGATCGACGCGTCGCGTCTCTCGGTCATTTACGCGCTGCGGCTCGTACGACCTCTCCACCCGGGGCTTCCGACGATTCGGGCCTGTTCTCGTCATGTCTCCATGAAGCAAGGCACATAATGGCGGCCGCATCGCCCACCCGGCGCTCGTTGGCAATCTATCAAAGCCTCTTCGCCTCTCCGGCAGGAGCAAGTCACTGCCGCTCGCCTCCCGCTCGTAGCGTCCGAGGTCGGAAGAGATCGGATGGTATAGCGACTCGCTCTTTTACCACCTTTCCTTCTCTTCACCAGAAGAAATGGAAGGTCGTGCGCGACCCCTCTGGGAGACAGAGGCTTTATGATAGCGAGGTGGACACCGAGGGTGGTCCCCATGGCGGGCCGGTACAGAGAGAGGTGGTGACGGGGGATGAGCACGAGACTTTTGCTCCAATAAACCAGCGGCGGAGGCCCGAATCGCTCGTCGGCAGTGAGTGCGCGAACATTCATTTGGAGGGGCAGACGTGCGGAGACGCTTGCTTATGTCGCGTTTCTTCCTTTTTACCTCTTCCTCACCTTCAGCCCTGGTGCCGCCCAATCTGCCCCTCCCGCAGTCTCCTCTTCCGGTTGCGCGAGAGATCGTTGGGCTCGTCGTGGACGAGCTCGGCCTCCAGAACGCGGAGATGGACGCCTCTATATGCCAGATGCTTTCCATAGATGAGACGAGGGAAAAGGAGACGGCGCGAAAAGTCAGGGCTGGTGAGCGTCGGATTTCTCCTCTCGAAGCTGCATTCCATTTCATTTCCCCTGATCCTCCCTGGTTCTTGTCCTAATTTGTTCCACTCAGCCCTTCGGAAATCCAGGTCGACGGCGTCAGAGTTGCGTCAACTATCCTCGTCCATACTGCTCCACTCCCCGTCTCCCTTTCGGCAGGCCGTCTCTTTACGTCTGTACGCTCTCGCATACGGCGACGCGATGCTTACGGATGTGTTGCGTTCAAGTAGCGGTCCAATCCGAAATTCGAGCAGGAGGAGTGGAACAGTAGGCGCGAAATGCAAAGGTGCAAAGTCTACAAGTATGAACTGTAGAGGTTGGGGTGATGACGACGCCGGCTACAGCTGGGCGAGCATGATACTTCATGGAGCAGTTGGTGATGACCCTGGTGAGTGACTGCTTCCCATTTTTACCTCTCATATGAGACGGCAGTGGAAGGCTGTTCGGGCGAAATTCACCTGTCTCCTTTGACCGCACCTAACTCTCAACATAAATAATTGCCAATTACATCTTCATCTTATCCCTTTTCAACCTCTTTCTCCAGTCATGACCGAGCGCGCTATCTCCGTCCTTACCGCTCTCTCAAAGCGCGGCAACTCACACGGCCATTTTGGTCTGGGCCGTGTCTTGGCAGCCCGGCTAGAGGGCGATTACATGGCTCGAATGGCAGAGCTCCAATCCGAGGCTTCTGCTGGCTTAGAACCATCTCCTTTTCAACGGCCCGGAGAGGAAATTGCACTGGGAGAAGGGGGTGGTAGCGGTGACGGTGCGGGCCCCGGTGCCCATCGGCAAGGTCCTTCTAGCTTGGAGAAAGGCAAAGGCCGTGCGATGGAACAGGACGCCGAGGGGCGGGAGAGCGTCAAAAAGACCACTCGATTGTCCGAACGGGAGAGGCGTATGATGGCTGATCGCGTCGAGCGACTGTTGAATTTGGCTAGCCTGGCCGGCGTCGGCGAAGCGAGCACAGAATTGGGTGAGTGACCGTCACGCATCTCAGGAGGAACCCGAGTGCCTCTAGTGCGGTACGCTGACGGTGGCCTTGAGGCCGTGTTCTTGCGACATATGCAGGTAAACTTTACCGACAGGGACGATACATACCAAAAGACATCTGGAAAGCAAGAGAGTGTTTCGAGCGTGGCGCTCGACAGGGTGAGCATGCTGCACAGCCCTGACTCAACATAGTTTTGCTTACTATCTTTGCGTTCTACCTTTCTGCAGACAATGCCTCGGCGCACTTCCAACTCGCCACGCTCCTTGCGTCTACGTCCAGTGGCCCCGCACCTGGCTTCCGTTCCCCTATCGCTTCAGACCCCTCCCTGTCTCTCCGCCACTTCCTCCGCGCCGCCAAACTGGGTCACGCGGAAGCGGCTCACAACCTTGGTCGGCTGTACCTCTTCGACCCTTCTGATCCATCCGTGAGCCGGGTTGGGGAAGGGGACCAGATGCTCATCGAGACCATGGACGAAGCTGGCGAGCGGACTTTTGTCCCAAGCGCCAAGGCCAAGGTGGCCCATAAAATGAAGTTTGGTGTCACTCCAGACGATGTGGCTGCAAGAGAGTGGTTCGCAGAAGCAGCAAGGAGGGGACAGGTTCGTTCTATGATAGTCTTGGCCGGGATGATTCTTGATCGAAGAGGTCGGGCGGAGTCGACGTCGATGAGGTCGGGCGGAGGGAAGGAAATTAGAGAGGAGAGGAGGAGGGAGAGGAAGTGCGAGCTGGAAGATGCGAAGAAATGGTTGGAGACCGCTCTTTTGGTTGTCGACAAGGGCGGAGGGGGCAAGATGCCCGAGGAACTCAGAAGGAAGATCGGAGAAGATTTGAGCAGAGTGGAAGGCATGATTGAGACGCTTCAAAGGGAGGGGGACGACGAGACGGGCATTAACTCGGGCACGAGAAGAAGAGGTGGAAGTGTGTGTCTTGTTATGTAGAATGTAATTAGGAGCCCTTCCAGGTTGGCTCTTTTTGTTAAAATCTTAAGACGTAATCCAGCCTGCTCCATTTGGCAACTCCTGCACCAGTTCCATTACAAGAAAGTGAGGTACACGACTTTGATTCGTAAGGGTGGCAAGGCGTTTCCAACTCACTTCATCATTGGCGACTTTTCACTCCTCCAGTCTATCGCCCTCATTATGTTCTTCATCGTCCTCGTCCTCGTCCTCGTCCTCTTCGACCTCGTGACCTTCGACAGTCAACGCAGCGAAAAGGCTTGCGGCTCCCACTATACCCTTGCCTCCTCGTCGCACGTCGACGTCTCCGTCGTGCCTGGCGATCGATTCCTCTTCATTGTCCCGCGACGTCTCCTCTTCCCTCCCTTCCTCCTCCGATGCAAACCCCTTATTGCTTTCCGTGCCATCAACTCCTTCATCTTCTGTGTCCCGCCCTGGCGCCTTAAAATCGATGATGGAGTTCTCTTTGAAGGATCCATCGTCGCCAGTAGATGTGAGGAGAATTCCAACACCGAATGCAGTCATGACATCCGTTTTCCCATCTGGTGGTCGAAATGCCCATCGTATTCGACTCTCAACGGCGGCGCTGTTGTCATCGAACACAGAAAATAACAACGTTCAGTACCTAAATCGAAGCCATCCTATTCAGCTCAATTTCGAGCACGGTCGTTATAGTTAAAAAAATAGGTAACGGCCTCTACATTAAGGGACTTACCGCAACACAGCGTTTCCAACCCTGTTCACGTCCGGCCTACCAGCCTTGGCGGTAAGTATCTTCTCACGCTTGGCTAACGTCTCAAGCAAAGACATTGCCGTCCAGGACTGCTCCTTTGAAGTCTCCTTCTCGGCACCTGGTTTTTTGTCGCTCATCATGAGACGCCTGGCTTCTCGCTCCCGACGATGGAGCTCGGCATAAGCGTCTGTATCATCTTCAAAGTCATCCTGTGGGACATCGGGTAGACTAAGGACGCGCTCGAGCGGAAGAAGCGTAGCGAGATAGCGGACGCAGCCGACTACATCTTGCACTTGTGAGATAGGGATGATCGACGAGAGGACCTGCATAAAGATAGTAGGCTCGCGAGTTAGTATTTGCTGCCTTCCAACGCCTTTCGCATGGACCAAAGGAGGTGGGCTCACCTGCATCTCTGCACCGAAGCAGCTGGGGAAGACCAAGCCAGGACAATCGCACATCCGAATGTCGTCGGTAAGGAAAAAAGTCTGAAAATGTTTAGTCTGAGCAGGTGCGATCCGGAGGATGAATTTCAGCGTCAAGCTAGCCGAGCTTCCAAACCTAGTCTCAAGAGCTATAAGATTAATATAACGCACCTTGCCGGGCGTTTTAGAAGCTCGCACAAACTTGCCGCCTAAGAGGGCATTAAGAAGACTGCTTTTGCCCACGTTGGGTTGACCTGGAAGCATCAAAGGAACCGAGGAGGTAGGTTTGAGCACGACGGTGGTAGACATGGGAAACCATTGAGGATCAATTCGAGACCCACCAATGAGTCCCACGGTCAGGGAATTGTTGATACGCGGATTGGAGGTGGTTGCTGCTCCATGGTTGTCCGCAGGTGCCTCGGTTGAGAATGCATCGCTTTCCTCGCTCTTTTCAGCCTGCCCATTCCCACAGCTCACGCCTTCGCCGCTCATATTATCCTCCCCGTCGTCCCCATCGTCCCCTTCCTCTGCCGCACTGGCTTTCTGCGTTCGCAAGCCCTCCCTTGATCTCTGGGCCTTTGCCTCGAGATCCTCGATTCGGCCGAGCCTTCGCGCCTTCTTCCTCTGTGCTTTAGAACCCTGCCCAAGATACTCTTCAGCCTCTTTCCCGAGTTTTTCCTTCCTCCCCGGCCCCCTTCCGCGTCCTTTCCATGGTCGCTCTGCATACTTCCGACTACCTTCCTCATCCACCGCTTCTCGCAGAATTTGAGAACCTGCTTCTGCCGCATCCCAGTCCACCCTTTCTGCCACCCTTGGTGTCCAGTTCCGTAGTCGCTCCGGCCTTGAAGCGATCTGCTTCGGTGGCGTCAACAGCTCTTCGTGAGCTTTTCTCAGGGCCGCAAATAGCGCACGACGTGAAGACGGGGAGATGTAAGGGATACGCTCTCGTCGTCTAGGTCTGGTTGGGTCGGTGTTCCCTTTAAAAAAAGAGCGGAATGAGGGCATTCTGATCAGCGAGAATGGCACATACACTTGACTTGGGCTCCCGCAGCCGTCTGTATTCACCTTCCTCAACTTTTTCCTTTTGATAACTCTCCACAGACACTACTGAGATGCCAGGGTAGGATTTTCGGAACCAATCCTCCCAACGTTCTGCAATGACGTCGGGCACGAGGTCCTTCTTTGTGAGGACGAGGATGATTTTGAGACGAGAGAAGCGTGACAGGTAGGCGTCCAGAGAGGGCGGATAATGAATGAGCGGGCACCTACAAACAAATAAATCCAAAGTGCATTGATTGTCGGAAGAAGGAGTCAGAAGGTAGGAGAATCAGTGACTGAAGCCCTGTTGCACCATACTAACGAAATTATAGCCGTAGAAGGAGGACAAAAGCTAGCGCTCACCGACAGTCAACGAGGACGAGCAATATATCTGATCGCTCAGTGACTCTCCAAAGCTGCCTCCATACATCCAAGTTCCGCTCATAGTAACCTCCCAACAACGCCGATTGTACCACAGCCCCGATCTTTCCTGTTTCTTCAACCGGCATCCCGTCTCTATCGACGCTGCCGTCGCCGTCGCCGCACTGCTCCATACTCTCCATCAGCCCATCCGTCTCCTCTAGCCAGTTTTCAAATACCGCCCGCTCGTTTGCCTCGAGCTCCCTCTTGGACATCCCTTCGAACCTCCACCTCGGCCTGTTGGGGAGCCTCAGTTGTTTTTCGTCTTGCGCCCGGGTGCCCTTCTTGTCCTGCAGCTCCTTTCCGCCGCCCAGATCATTTGGACAGAGAACGGTCAGTTCCGGTAATATTGGCCTCAGAAGCGGGAGAGAGGCCAGGAAGCGAGAGCGCTGGAGCGTTTGGGCAGGGAGCTTGATGAATGCAGACTCAAGCCGGGTGACAGCTTCCCGACGAGCCGCGGCCGCGGCTGCCGCCTGTCTGTCTTGTGAAAAATTCGGGGTGGTATTACCGCGCCCTCGTCCGTTGCCCTTGGGCTGTATCGCGCTGCGCCCTGCCTTGCTGCTTCTTCCCATCCTGATGAAGGTGATGAGTTTGTAGGAAGACGTGCGTCTACGCTGGGGTCCGCTCGAATGATGATCGAAGAAGTCGCATTTGCGTCGCTTAGTCAGCATTCTGACATGGGCTAGAGCCAACGCCTGCTTTAACTTCTTCCACATCATCATCATCCCATGGGGGCTACTGCCACTAGAAGCAAGGATACATCCCTAAGCTGATGAAGAAGTTGAACAGGGGGCTAGGCGTATCGTTCATAAGACGGGGATTTAAACTAGACATCTGTTGATGGTAAACTCAGCCACTTGCACCCTCGCTGGATTTGTTTTCGTTGTACGCTCCCTCGAGCTTCGATCGTCTCCGCTTCACTCTGACGCTAGATCCATTCTCAGCCATTGGGTCTTCGAAAAAAAAAACACACGACAGCAAAGAGCAAGGCCGCTCGTGTGCCGCGAGCACCCAATCAGCTCTTTACTGACTTCATCCGTGGCGTGGGATATCTAAAGATACCTGCCACCGGTGGAGGCGTCGAACCTGTTGCCTAGCGCTCAACCGCCCTCGATACACTTCGAGCACGTCTTCGCGTTCATAGGGAGCTATCTACGGGCATGACCCTGTCATGATCAGCGCCCCGCCGTAAGTGGTCTGAAGGAGGGCACGGAGGCGGGGCTGTCGAGGTCGAACGTCGGATAAAGATTCATTGACGTCCTTCGAAGCGCCAGGGAATTTTTTTGATGATCTTAATTGCACGACCACTTCCGATAACTTACCTGCGCGGACAATGAAGTTTCAAGTACATTAAATGACCAAAGTGCGAAGGGTTAACGATACCATGGTGTCTCTAGTCGGCGAGTAGATAGTCGCCAACGGAAATCGATGACGTCCACTCGCGAAATGCTGGTTTCTATCTATCCTGTGGTATAAGGTATTAGGTCGGGTACGATCGGCAGCCCCCTTCCAGGCTCCTTGACCACCATACGCTGCCGAGAATCAGCACCATCAACACCTGGCCCGATACCCAACTTGCAAAAGCATATCTAACGCTTGTCCACCGCGGCTTGAGCGTGACGAGTTCAACGACGAAGGTGCTAACTGTACTAAGGCACCCGCACAGCCCGTCAGAGAGGCCTTGCAGTGCTGAGCACGTCGTCAAACCAAGCGGTCGCGCGCCAGGCCGTCCCGCGTATTGGGCTGCAACGAGTCCAGCCAGGACGACGGTGGCGAGCATATTAGCAGTGAACGTGCCGACAGCAAATGGGGCGCGCTGCGGAGGCGAATACCGCACGTTGAGCTTGGCGAGGTAGTAGCGGAGCCAGGTACCAAGCGGGGCGAGGACAAGGGCAAATGTGATGGCGCGATGGGAAGGCCAGAAGGCGCAGACGAGCACGGCGCCGAGCCAAAGGACAGCACCGAGCGAGAGTGTTGCAGCCGGGATGAAGAAACGGCTCAGCGTCCGACCTTCGAAAGCTGGTAGAGGTGGCAGCGAGCGCGTCAAGTGAAAGCCCGCCTGGAAGCTGATCAGCGACATGCCCAAAGTCACCGCCGTCTGTGATAGGGCGTCCATGACCTGTGCGAAAAGAGCACAAAGCGTGAGGAGAACTGTCCAAAAAGCACGTCAGTAAATGTGTGTGCGCTCACGTTGTGAAGACCATGCCGGTGGAAATGTTCTTGGTCGCCGAACGCCTGAAACACCTGCAGCATCCAGCTCGAAAACGTGGTGATGCTTCCGCACAGACCCGTCGTGATGGCGGCATAGAGCGGGGGAGAGCTGAATAAGGAGGACGGTTCCAGTCGTCAGCGTTGGTGGACAGAAGCAGCGAACGAATACAAAAATCCGGCAGGAAGGCTTACATTTTGGTGATGTCCTCTCGCCTGCCGACCGCGCAACCCATGATGAGGCATCCCGTTGCCTGTGCCCAAACAAGCGGAGCAACGCTATCACCGTCGTAAGTATTAAGGGCTGTAAGCCCGAGGCGAATTAGAACGCCCCAGATAGATGAAAATGCCAGGAGGGAGAGACGGGCGGCCTGACGAAGAAGAAGGGGGGCTTGGACAGGTGGCACGACTGGAACCTGCCGCGGAGAGCGTGACAAGTCCGAGGATGCCAGCCTTCCCGCATCTACGTCCGCCTTTTCTCGGTCCTCGCAACTCGGGTGATCCCTCTGAGCGCCTGAGGAGGCCGTCCCACCGGTCCGCTCAATGTCTGCCTCTGCTTCCCTCTCTTGGGTGAGCTGCTGCTCCCCCTCCGCCGCTGTTATGGCATCCGGGAGTTTGGGTGGGGCGCGGTCAAGCACCACCTCCTCTCCCTGCTCCGCCCTCTCTTCGCTGTGCAAGTCGGAGGAAGGGTTGAAGGACGGTGGAGTACCCATGGACCGTTTTTGGTCGTACTCTATGTATAGTATGTAGTTCGCTACCGATTGCTGGAGGCGGGGTGGCAATTGATTACATACGGTGCCGGACGTAGGCGGGGGTAGGCGCTTTGCCCGCGATGTTGCTGCGGCACCGTAGGTGCTCCAGCAGCTGATCGACGACCCGACTGACTTCTCATTGCTTCTTCCTCCAAGGCCCAACGTCTGCTTCGGTGACCTAGTCGTGTGCCCCTCCAACTTGCCGGATTTTCTCTCCCCTAGTCCCGTCGCTTTTTTCGAGGTTTTTGTAGGTACGTCTCCGCGGGCGCATTTGTTCGGCCGAACGACGGCACCCATCCACCCAACCCATCCAATCAGCCAGCCAGCAGCCAGCCATGCATCTCTATAACCTTACCCTCTCGCCCGCTTCGGAGGTCACACAAGCCATCGTCGGCTCTTTCTCCGGCACCCGGCAGCAGGAGATTGTGCTGGCCAAGGGCACTCGTCTAGAGCTCCTTAAGCCCGACACTGCCACCGGGAAGGTCAGCGTCCTGCTCAGTCATGAGGTGTTTGGCATCGTCAGGTCTCTCGCGGCGTTCAAATTAACCGGAGGAAGCAAAGGTGAGTAATCCGATTCGATATGATGGTTATATGGATGGATAGTGTACGAGCTAGGATGCGGTTTATGGGCGGGACGCAGACGTTCTCATCTCCCTTCGCCTCCTTTTGTCATGTCTCCCTGGACCGTTGACCTGAATCCTTGTCCTTCCGCTACCGCAGACTACATCATTGTCGGCTCAGACTCTGGACGGATCGTCATTCTCGAATATATTCCCCGGACCAATACTTTAAACAAAGTCCATCAAGAGACGTTCGGCAAGTCCGGATCGCGCCGCATCGTCCCCGGGCAGTACCTTGCTACCGATCCCAAAGGTCGAGCGGTTATGATCGGGGCGATGGAAAAGGCAAAGCTGGTATACATCCTCAACCGTGACTCAGCCGCCAACTTGACGATCTCTAGCCCGCTCGAGGCGCACAAGCAAAATGCTATCATACACGCCATCACTGGCGTGGACGTAGGTTTTGAGAACCCCTTGTTCGCCGCTTTGGAGGTGGATTATGCGGAGGCGGATCAGGATCCAACAGGAGAGGCTTTCGAAAATACTGAGAAAGTGCGTCGCCGCGTGCAATTTCCTGATATGTGCTCCTCAGTTGCAGTGTGCTCAGACTCCTACCCTTTCTTCCTCTCCAGCTGTTGACCTATTACGAGCTCGATCTTGGCTTGAACCACGTTGTGCGAAAGTGGTCCGAAGCAGTGGATCCTCGGGCAAACATGCTGCTCCAAGTTCCGGGCGGTCATTCAGCTGCGCAGAACCGGTGGGACGGGCCTTCGGGCGTGCTGGTGTGCTCGGAGGACTACGTCACCTATAAGCACCAAGGAGCAGAGACGCATCGGGTGCCGATTCCCCGGAGACGAAATCCGCTCGAGGAGGTCGATGAGAGCCGGGGCACACTGATCGTTGCCAGTGTGATGCACAAGATGAAGGTGCGCCCTTTTTAGACGTTTCATCATCGACTTCCTCTGACCTTGGTCCACCCTATTTCCTACAGGGCGCCTTTTTCTTTCTCTTACAATCTGAGTTCGGTGATCTGTACAAGGTCACCATTGAGCACGAGGACGATGAGATCCGGGCGCTCAAGATAAAGTACTTTGATACCGTCCCGGTCGCCTCCAGTCTTTGCATCCTTCGTGCTGGTTTCTTGTTCGTTGCCAGCGAGATGGGCAACTCGTGAGTGTCGAAGTTTTATTTTCGGCAAATTAAGTACCTCGTGTTCGTCAATTTATTCGCTCATTTTTGTCATTCGGCAAGCAGGTATTTGTACTCCTTCCAAAAGCTAGGTGACGACGACGATCAGCCCGAATTCTCTTCCACCGACTATCCGTCCTTTGGTGCTCTAGATCCTCCGCCAGCGCCGCCGCTCTTCACGCCCCGCCCTCTCGACAACCTCTTGTTGGCCGACGAGCTTCCCGCGCTCGATCCCATTCTCGACGCCAAAGTCCTCAATGTTCTCCCGGGCGCGGACACGCCTCAGATCTTCACAGCATGTGGGCGCGGTGCGAGGAGTAGTTTTAAGATGCTTCGACACGGTTTGGAAGTGGAGGAGGCGGTCAGCTCCAAACTACCAGGCGTGCCGAATGCGGTTTGGACGACCAAGCTTAGAAGAGATGGTGAGGTAGCCCTAAGATGTCACCGTTGGGTTTTCGGCCTGTTAATCTGATTTTCGGTCTGTTTCACTGATCGCGCAGATCAATATGACGCCTACATCATCCTGTCGTTCATCAATGGCACTCTTGTCCTCTCTATTGGGGAAACGATTGAGGAAGTGTCGGACACGGGCTTCGTCTCTTCCGCGCCGACCCTCGCGGTACAGCAGCTCGGCGACGATGCGCTCCTTCAAGTTCACCCGCACGGCATTCGGCACGTCCTTGCCGACCGCCGCGTGAACGAGTGGCGGACACCGCAAACGGCGGACGGGAGGGAGGCGACGATTGTTTCCGCCACAACTAATCAACGGCAGATCGTCATCGCTTTGAGCACTAATGAGCTGGTCTACTTCGAGTTGGACATGGATGGCCAGCTGAACGAGTACCAGGACCGCAAGCCCATGGGCGCCAAGGTCTTGGCCATGAGCGTGGGCGAGGTGCCAGAGGGACGACAGCGGAATCCCTACCTTGTGAGCTTTTATGAGCTTATGCTCGAGTACGATCTCCTTAATAGCTCTTTCTGACTACGCCTGTCTGACTACCGCAGGCTGTCGGGTGCGACGACCAAACAGTTCGAGTCATTTCCCTTGACCCAGAATCTACGCTCGAATCCATCTCCATCCAAGCCCTCACCGCACCGCCGTCGAGCGTTTGCATTGCCGAAATGCTTGACGTGAGCATTGACAAGAATCACACCACCTTATTCGTCAATATCGGCCTGCAGAATGGTGTCCTGCTTCGGACCGTCTTGGACCCAATTAACGGGCAGCTCACGGACGTCCGAACAAGATTTCTTGGGTCACGATCCGTGCGATTAGTTCGAGTTCCCGTTCAAGGCCAATCTTCAGTCCTCGCCCTCTCCAGCCGATCCTGGCTCAGTTATACGCATCAGAATCTGCACCACTTCACGCCTCTGATCGCTGATCCACTCGACCACGCGTGGAGCTTCAGCGCCGAGCTGTGTCCCGAGGGACTGATTGGTATCTCTGGGAACGATCTTAGGTGAGCTATACCTTCAGGAGATCTGCCCTGCTTTCTGGTCGTGGATGTAGTCGCGGATGGGAGCAAGGAAGGACCGTATCAATGATTCGATTGCGCGGCTGTGGGCTCGGGGGCTGCAAGCCCGAAGGCGGTTTCTGCAGACCCAAGGGGCCAGTGGAATTTGAAGCTGTGACGCTGAATTAGACGTCTATTACCTCAACCACGCTCAGAATCTTCACTATCTCGTCGCTCGGAAGCAAACTCAAGCAGGACAGTGTCCCACTTTCGTACACGCCGCGCCAATTCGTTCCTCACCCCTCCAACAAGTACTTCTATATCGCTGAAGCAGATCATCGGGCACTTACGCCGTCGATGGCCGAACGCTTGCTCACCGAGAAAGTTCCTCCAGGCGAATTGGTCGACCGCGGTGTTTTGGACCTCGATCCTTCTCAGTTCGGCCTGATCAGGGCCGGCGAAGGTAACTGGGCGTCTTGTCTTCGCATCGTATCCCCTCACGATATGACCACCGTTGCGACCCTGGACCTGGAGGAGAACGAGGCGGCATTCAGCGTCGCCGTGGTGCCGTTTGCTAACCACTCTGGCGAGAGCTTCCTCGTCGTCGGCTCGGCGGTGGGAGCCCATCTTGCGCCTCGGACGTGCAAGGTCGCCTACCTTTCTACATACCGATTTGTAGAGGAAGGTCGAGGTCTCGAACTGGTATATAAGACCGAGGTGGACGACATCCCGCTCGCGCTGCTTTCTTTCCAGGGTAGGCTCGTTACTGGCGTTGGTAAAACACTCAGAATCTACGACTTGGGCAAAAAGAAACTCCTTAGGAAATGCGAGAGCAAGGTGAGCCAGCAACACGCGAGATATATACTCTTCCATTCGTTGGCGAATCACTTACTTAATTGCATTTTATTGTATTAAATGTGGCGTTGCTCCCCGGCAGCCCGTGTCCAGCTTCATCGTCTCTTTGGCCACTCAAGGTTCGCGTATTATCATCGGCGACGCCCAACAGTCGGTCATGTATGCCGTCTACAAGCCGCCGGAGAACCGCCTCCTCGTCTTTGCTGACGATACTCAGCCGCGCTTCTCCACCTCTTTAACGATGGTAGATTACGAGACAGTCGCGGCTGGCGATAAGTTTGGCAACATCTTTGTGTCTCGACTCGACTCTGCCACGAGTAGGGAGGTCGACGAGGACCCGATCGGAGCTAGTATCGCCCACGAGAAGAGCCTTTTCATGGGGGCACCTCACAAGACTTCGCTTCTCGTCCACTATAACATTGGCGATATCGTCACCTCTGTGACGCGGACCAATCTCGTCGCCGGCGGCAGGGAAGTTTTGCTCTACACCGGTTTGATGGGCACTATCGGCATCCTGGTCCCCTTTGTCAGTCGGGAGGACGTTGACTTTTTCAGCACCCTGGAAATGCACATGCGCACGGAGAACTTTAGTCTGGTGGGCAGGGATCATCTTGCGTATCGTGGCTATTACGCTCCGGTGAAGGCGGTCGTCGACGGAGAGCTCTGCGAGGCATTTGCTTTGCTCAGCCATCAAAGGTGAGTTTGGTTGTACTCATCATAATTGAGAGCCTAGGTCTCGTGGTATGCTCCAACGCAGCTCTGTTCGTTTTGTCTAACCGATAACCACCATCGCCTGTCACCTCGTCATGCTGTCTATCTGCGTAGGCAAACTGCTATCGCCGAGGAGCTGGACCGCACTGCCGGAGATGTTATGAAGAAGCTGGACCAGATCAGGGTGCGTTTTGGTTTCAGTTTTCATACCCAATCCCATGACCATTTCTTATCGCACTGACCATCGATCTCGTATCCTTCTTCTCGTCAGGTCGCCACGTCTGGATTCTGAAGCGTTGTTGGGTGCTCGCACGGCGTCCAGCTCTAGCTCGCTTTTCTTTTCATTACGCTGTTTGTACATCATGTACCTTTACAACTAGGAGCCAAAAGAACGAGCCGCCGCCTTAGGAATCGTCGGCGAGACACCCTTAATGAGACAATTAAAGTACAGCGTCGTTGTGAACGACGGTTGTGTTCAGAACATTGACGATACCGAGAAGCGGCCGAAACGAAGAATGATTCGCCGTCCACCGATCACATGACCTAGCCTACATGGTGATCTGGGCCAGGTACTGTGACAGCTACCCTGACGATGCGCTCGACGATGCGCTGAACTGGACGAGGCACAGATCGCACAGTTGCCGACGTCCTCGAACCCCTGCGCACGTCGTCTCCTGTCCGTCCAGGTGCCACCCCAAGGCCATGCGCCGACATTCTGCCGAGGCTTGCCGAAACGCCCTCCACGTCCTCCCTCTCCTTCTCCATCCCCCCCCCCCCCCGCCACTTGTCCGGAACGACGTGTGAAACAGTGTCAGGGAGGACTTCCCTATTCAGGTCGGGTCACGAGCGAGGGACGGAGGACAGAATGGAGGTCCACCGGAAGTCGACGCAAAGCAAGGAGCAGGCAAGTCGGGGACAGGGACGAGGACAGGAACGAGGATGGGGCGGAGGCTGGGACAGAGGTGCTGATGCTGGACGGGGAACTCTGGAGGAAACCTGAGCGGTGACAAAAGTATTCTTAGCTTGGGGAGGAAAGAGGCGGACGACACACACACACACATGCGAAGAGCTCGATCACCCACCGTTGAAAGCCAGCATTTTAAGTAGGCACTTTGAATGCATATAAAGTACATAGATTGGTAGAGGAATAATAGAAGACCATGAAAGCGAAATCCGAAGCAAAAGCAAGAGAGAAAAAGCAGAGTTATAAGCGTTTGAAGTTTGGGCGGATA
>JAMDHS010000070.1:0-113196 GCA_029717555.1 Peribolospora baueri | reverse complement strand
ATGGCGGCCACTGCCAGGGTATCAAGGGAAAGAAAGGGGGACGTCGACGAACGTATCGACGTCAGCGGCCGCGATCGAGAGGCGCTCCACTTGCGCCGCCGCAGCGTTCACGCCAAAAGAACTCGGTGGGACGACCACGACCACCATTGGTATTCCGGTCCGGAAGCTGGCAACCACGTTCGCAGGCGTGCCCTGCGTGCCCTGCGAACGCTCGCATCCGCTATTTACAAGTACGCCACCGAATCGCGTTCTACCACAAGATCACATCTCGCCGCACTCTGCAGGTTCACGCCCGAGACAAGTGGAGACACGCCGTGGTGAATCGCCGTAGATCGAGACGCATCGCCCCCTGATAGATCGTGCACCCAGGCACAGCCCATGCTTCACTCACCCGTGACCTTCACAGCCAGCTTCGGTCGGTTGTTCGCGCCTGACAAGAGAGAGAGTGTGCGCCGGTGCGCGGCATTCGCGTCAGGAATGCCAATCGCACGCAAGAAACGCTCGGACCGACTCACCTGTCGGCACGTTTTCGATTTTCCGTAGCGTCAACAGCCCGTCGATGACCTGTGGACATGCCCAGCGGCGGTTCAAAAGCCTAGTTAGAGACGAGCCGCGTGCGGAGCCGTCCCCAAGCGCGCGTCGTCGTACTTGCCTTGCCAAAGACGACGTGCTTGCCGTCCAGAAAGTCCGCTTCCTGACAGGTGATGAAGAACTGACAGCCATTCGTATTGGGGCCGGAGTTTGCCTGATAGGGACCGAAACGAGGACGGCGGCGTCAGTCCCGCTACCATCGCTTGATCAGGGTAGCCAAGGGCCGCGCACCATCGACAGGAGCCCTGGACCGGTGTGCTTCTCTTGGAAGTTTTCGTCCTGCTCATCCGATACACATTTAGATCACGTCGAGTAAGCTGCTGGACGAACGCTGGACGTTTCCGTGGAAACCGCCCACCTCAAATTTATCTCCGTAAATACTGAAGCTACCCGTCCCGTCTCCATTGATAAAGTCCCCTCCTTGTACCATAAAGTCCTTGATCACGCTGCGGTGGACAAAGCGAAACACAAGCGGACTCAGCGGAGGGACGGTAGTATGCCTCGTCGCGGGCATGGAACCGGTGCTCACCGATGGAAAATCGCGCCTTTGTAGCCCATCGGCTGTGCATTCTTCCTGTGGGAGCGAGGTCCGACGCTTCAGCCTGAGAAATTGAAAAGCTGCAAACGCGCGGCCTTCTCACCTGTATTCACCCGTACATAGCTGGCGAAAGTTCTCTGCGGTCCTGAGACGTCGTCAAGAGGAAGGAAGGAGGTCAACGCGGGCCGTCGACGTCCGTCGGACCTTGTTCGGTCGCTCACTTTGGCACAATGTCCGAGAAGAGCTGCATCTTGATCCTCCCTGCAGGCGTCTCCCCGATGGAGATATCCATGAAGACGACCGGCCGAGAGTTTGTGGACGCCATGGTTGCCGAGGAGAGGTGCCGCGATGATCAACGGTCGATCGCCATCCACGACGACGTCTTCGATCGACACGCACTATCCTTCGTGAGTTGCTGCGGCAGTCCGACGTTCCTCCAGGTTGACGGTCATCGGCCGCCTGCATCTTTCTTCTACCAGACCACGCACACCAAACTCGGGCAGACGCCGCTGGATTGCAATCCGGACCCATCTCTAGCCGCTCATCATCCGCGTCTCGTTCTTCGCGTACGGCGTGTTGTCCTCTGTCTGTATCGCCGCTTGTCGCTGACACCCAGACCCGACGATTCGCGAGCATGGCCGAGACGGTGACGACGACGCCGGTCGTCCATCGACCTGATTGGCATCAAAACGTGTTCGCTTTCGAGGACCACATCAAGAATCAGCTCAACCTCAAGCTCGATACAGGCGAGTCCGTAACCCGCTCAAGGAGGCGTCGCACTACCGGTCGACGGTTGTTGACATTTGCCGTTCCTTGTGCCCGCGTCTTCCATCTGGACCCCGGTTCTCGACCAGTCAGATGAGCAAATCTGCAAGCCGTTTTTGCTGGGCGACTGCCCTAACGGTATTCGCTGCCCGTTGCGACATACATCTCCCTCGCCTCAAAACTTCCTGCCTCCCGGAACGCAGGTTCGCGATCCGACACAGCGCACGGTCTGCAAGCACTGGTTGCGAGGGCTTTGCAAGAAAGGCGACACTTGCGAATTTCTTCACGAGTACAACCTTCGTCGCATGCCTGAATGCTGGTTCTATGCCAAGTATGGGTTCTGCAGCAACGGCGACGAGTGCCTCTATCTACACGTCGAGCCCGGAGCCAAGATCCGGGAATGCCCCTACTATCGCCGCGGTTTCTGCAAGGATGGTGAGTCGTGGTCTGGGAAACCGCGTTGGTCGTGTCGCATGAGCTCACTTCCTATCCATTCCTCCTTCCCTCCATTTCGCCCTCCTCGTCGCAGGCCCGCGGTGTCCGAAGAAGCACATCCGTCGAGTAGCCTGTCCTCGCTATCTGGCAGGGTTCTGCCCATATGGACCGGACTGCACCATGGGACAGTGAGTGGATCGGTGATCGTGAACGAATCTGTTTTGCCTTGCCCGGCGCTGAAGCTTGCGATCGTGTTGCTCGTCGTGCGGACAGCCCAAAGATGAGCATGCCATCGGCTCCTTCCCGTTCAAATTCACCTTTGCCGCTCCATCGACCCATCGACCCGGCGGCTGGAGGTCCTCCGCTGGCCAGACACGGGCGCCAGAATGACCGCGACCGCGACCGGGAGAACGGGATGGGAGGGGGAGGGGAGGGAGAAGAGGCGCCGCGGAGAGGTTTCCGAAGAAACTTGGATGAGGTTTTGTGTTTCAAGGTGAGCGATGTGCCTCGCATTCGAATGACCGAGGCGAAGGCGTGTCAAGTGCTCGTGGTCCTCTTCCCGGACGGACGCTGACCCAGATCGATTTGGCGTGTGGTCTGGTCTGGACAGTGCGGGGAGCGGGGTCACTTTGCCAACATGTGTCCCAACCCGAATCGACCGGGCAACCGCGGCGGCAAGGAGCGAGGGCCGGGGGGAAGGGAACGGCCGGAAGGGTGGGAAGCCCGTCCAGGCGGGCTCCCGTTCGCGTATTGAACAGGGTCTGTTTGCTCGTGTTCGTCTGCTTCGACTTGTACTAGTAGTTACAGTGTTCCCTCCAAAAAGCGCCGTTTCCCTTTCGCAGCGGTGAGCGCGACGAAGAGGGCCCGGTGCATTTTTGGGTGGCGGGCGAGAATGAAGGGAGATTAGCGCGAACGTAAGCAAGGATATTAACCGATCGAGTAATGTCGTCGTTGAGCGCGGTCGCCGTTTCTCTCGCGCGCTTTGTTGCGGTGGTCGTCTGCTCGTCTCGTTACCGTCGTCCAAGTTCGCTGTCGCTATCACCACCACCACCACCACCACCACCACCACCGTCACTACCGCCGCCACCACCGCCACCGCCATCGCCACCGCCATCGCCATCGCCATCAACCCCAGTCCCCCGTCTCTACTTCCCCCTTAACCCCTAATTTCCCCGGTCCTCCTTCTTCCTTTCTCGTACCACCGGCCCCTTTTTCTCCTTATTCGCTTCTGCCCCGGCCACGCAGGCTGCAGGTCAGCCAGACGGACATGTCGGCCCGCGACTGTCCCACCAAGGGCACCCTGGCCCTTGGAACTGGACGGGTGCGTGTTGGATGGAGTTTGTCCAGAGGGAGACAGACGGGTTGCGTGCGAGCCGCACCCCGATCTCATCTTCGTCTCACCTTCTTTTGTTTGCCCCGATCGACCATATCCCGCCCCACCAGGCCTCGCGTCCCCTTTCCCGCCCATTGCCCGCTTCCACTCCCCCCCACCACCACCATCATGATAACTCGGCTTCTACCCGACCGGGGCATCGCTCCGTCTCCAACACCTGCCCTCCTAATTCACCCTCTCCCTCGTCCTTAACTCCACCCATCACCTCCACCTCCTTCTCCCCGGCCATCGTCATGTCTCCCCCAACGCCTCTCTTGCCCCCCGCCGAAGTGGGAGAGCCTCTTCAGCGTACACCTCGCTACCCTACTCACCACGCTCGACGCAGCGCCCGCGCGACCTCGTCTAGACACCCACGTCGAGCCGCCGCCGACGACGCCGACGCCTCAACCGACCCGTCCTCGCCACTCTCCGCCCAGTCGCCGCCACCCACTGGCCTATCCATCCGTCCCGCCTCACAGACTTACGAGTCCCTTCAAGACCTCCTCGAGCGAGCCGGCTACAAGGAGACGCGCGTCTTCACCCCAGAGTCCGTCCGACTTGGCCGAGGCCCCCGTCCGCGCGGCGTGAGTGGGTTCGGCCTTCGCATCGCCAGTCTCGGTTTTACGCCTTCTTCCACCCACAAAGCCGATGGCAAGGTCGGAGATGGCGGTGTACGGGGCGATGGAGCGGCGGAGGAGGAAGGGGACGAGGCAGGCGACGAAGACGAAGGAGCTCACATGGCCGGCATGCGCACGACAGATCGACAACCCAAGGCGCTCAGGAAGCAGCAGAGCTTTCCTGACTGGGTCTCCGCTCTCCTCTGGCGCCCCGGCCAGGCCCAAAAGGTCGCCCCAGCGGATTCTCCGTCGCCTCCTGCGCGCGACACGTCGGTGGACACCGCCGGCCGAGGACGAAACGGAGACGCTCTCTCCTCCCTGCGCTCCTTGTCGGACCTCATCTCGAGTGCGGGTGTCGACGCCGCTAATGTCGACCATCATCCGCCCTCCGCGAAGGGACTGGATGCCGCGCCGACGTACATTCCTCCTCTGGACGCCTCAGGCTCGGGCTCCTCCGGCGAAAGCTCCTCATCCGTTTCGACCACCTCTTCTCCCAACCACGTCAGTTCCTCCCTCTCCCTCTCTTCCCTCCTACCCTCCCACCATGGCCACCCACTCGACGCAGCGTCCAAGCGTCCTCACCTGGGCCGCACCGAGTCGTCTCCAGCCTCGCCGATGGCCATGTCCGCGGCGCTTCCTCAAGGTTCGTCGTCCAAGGCAGCGCCGCCCATCGACCGCGCATCTACCTTGGCCGGGCCTCCTCGTCCTCCTCTCCCACCGAACGCGAGGCCAGGCCCGCCGTCGAGGGCCTCTTCCTCCTCCTTCAGCACCAAAAACCCGATATGGGCGGGTTCGCTCGCCTACCGCCGCAATGCGACCTTACCTTCCCCGTTAACAGACCCTTCTTTGTATATGCTCCCAAACGGTGGCAACGAGGGCCAGGGTCGCGCCGAGGGCCCGCAGCTTCGAAGCGCCCTCGACTCGCCTCTCATCTCCGCCACCGCCCCTTCCTCGGCCGGCGCACGCGTGCGGGGCTCGACGAGGAGGAAGGAGCGCCCTTCTCTGCTCGAGTCCCTCTCGGACGCCAGCGACGTGTCCTCTCCGGGAGGAGACGCTGAGGAACATCGTCGCGCTCGCGAGGAGTGGAGCAAGACGCTCGCTCCTCTCGACCAAGCTGCCGTCGAGCGGAGGAAGAGCCGCAGCCGGAGCGGCGATGGCGATGGCGATGGCGATGGCGACGGCGATGGCGATGGCTACGAGACATGGCCGATTCGGTCAAACGGTCCCGTCGACGCGTCTACCAGCGTCAGCGGCGGTGGGGTGACCGCCGAGTCCGCCACAGCCCCTCCCGTCGCCTCCCCTTCGCCACCCACGTCCCCTCCGTCCGAATGCGACGAACGCCGACCACGCCGCCCACGCACCTCTCTGCACGCCCAAATAGCCCCCGCGGTTTTGTCTCCCCGTGCGGCTGTCGCGCTACGCAACGAGGGATGTCTCCGGCCTTCTAGCCTGTCCATCGGCTTTGGTGGGCATGCCACGGGCTTTGGCACGTGGTCCAGCTTCTCTACGCCTTTGACTACGGGAGGAAGGATGGAATCGGCGGACGCTCACCGTCTCGCCGGACAGTCCGCGAGGGTGGACGCCGAAAGGCAAGAAAGGAGGAGAGCGACGCGGAGGATGAGGAGCGTGGACGCGCTCCGCGGCGTTCTCGAGCGCTCTTCCGAATCCCTCCGCACCGCTTCTTCCCCCTTTTCTTCTCGCACCTCACAACAGCAATCTCCCCCGCCGCCAGTGCCCGCGTTACCGGCCCGATTCGTCCCTTCTTCGCCTCCGAAGACTGCTCCAGCCCCCACTGGCAGCTTTCGCATAAATGCGCCCGCATCACCTCTCCCAGCGCCTCAACATGGATCTCCACACTCGCCCTCTGTGCGCGCCATCACGCCCGTCCGCGACGCCGCGGCGCCCGTGCTGACGCTGCAGACGCCCAGCGGACGCACGCCCAAGGACCTCGAGCTGGATGGAGACGAGTTCGAGCCGCGTAGCTTGGTGCGGAGCTTCGAGGCGAGCGGTCAGCCGTCGTCATCGACGTCCAAGTGGCCTTCTCGGGATGCCAAAGTCGCGGCGGGCGGCAAGGGTTCGCGCGCGTCGAATGTGCCTGGGAGCGGCCCTGGTCCAGGCCGCGGGAGCGTGGGCAAGAGGAGAGGGGGCAGGTCACGGCCTCCTCGAGCGTCTTCAGAGGATGTCTTTTCCGACGGCTCGTCGAGCAAGCAGACGAGGTCCAGGCCTCTTTCCAGACGCCCCATTCCCCGTTCCCATGCCGCCGCCAGTCCTCCTCGTCCCAATTCCTCCGCATCTCCTTCGCCTTCCGCGGCGTCCCTTCCCACCGACAGGCTCGCTCGCTCGACCGCGACCGGAGGCCGGAGCAGGGTCAGAGATCGAGATCTGGGCGTTCGCCGGGCTGGCGTGCTCGCTGCCGTCGCGACCAGTCCTCCAGACTCGCCTACGGAGGCGAGAAAGGCGTCGCGATCGCGGGAGACTCTCGCCGGATCGGCTTTGGCTTTGGCTTCGTCTTCGACTTCGGCTTCGGCTTCGGCAAAAACTTTGAATGGCGGTGGAGGGCGCGGGGAGGAGGAGGAAGGAAAGTTGAACGGGAGGGGGGAAAGGGCGGGGAGGGGTAGGGCGGGGCGCGAGATGTAGGCGAGCGGAGGGTGAACAGCTGTTCGCGTCGGCTACCCTCCTTTCGCATTCGCCTCTACCGGCATCCCGTCTTCACCGTTTCCTTTCCAAGTTCTCCTGCCCAGGGTGCCTCGCCTCGGCCACCGGGCGCATCCATCGGTCGGCTGGCCATCGACGATGCACGCACTGGCTCATCTTCCCACCTGCCTCTCGAAACCCTGTCCTCGTTTTCTTTCTTCACTTCTCACCGTCCACTCCATCTCCTTTTCTCTTATCCATTCATTCCATCCCGCATCTCATTCTCAAGATTCCCCCGGTCCTTCCACCGACCTCGCGTCGCACACGGTCCTTCTCCATAGCTCACGGTCTTCATCTCGGTTTTCGTTGGCATCATCGCATTCCTCCAAGTTTTGCTCACACTTAAAAACGCTCGCTCGCTCTTGAGCGCACACACGCTCCCGCTCGCTCTTGGCCTTTACCCTAGGCCCTAATGACACGTGCTCACACACGCGTTCGATATCATGCCCCACCCAGTCCGTCCGGTCTCTAGTCGTTCGTCCATCGTCCCATCGGTTTTTTTTTCGTTTCCTTCCTTCCTATCTTTCCGCCCTGTGTTTGTATTGGTTCGGACGTTCGGTCCCGTGGTTTTCCTTGTGTTTTTTTTTTCGTCGCCCACCCGACCGACCTAGGTATCTACCCCACCTTCGCTTCATTCCTTTGTCCGTTTCTTTGTTCTTTGTACGAGAAAAGGGGTCGTCGTAGTTGTAATGAATGATACTTCTGCCACGCGCCTGATCGCACGCGCGTGTGACGTCCCCCTTTCTGTTCCCATATACGTGCGTGCGTACGCCTCGACCATCCGGATATCCACCCGCGTGACCGTGCATGCCCCATCCATTCATTCATTCATCCATTCTGCTCACGTGGTCCTGCCAAGCCCGAGCGTCACCGGCTCCACGCATCCGTCGATCGCACTCGTCCTTGTCTCATCTCCCTATCTCCACAAGCGCCGAACAGTAGGGGAAAAAAAAACAAAACAAAACAAAAAAAAAAAAGGCGAGATAGACGAGACACGAGACGAGACGAAACAGATAGACAGACACGACGGACGGGTGGACGGGCTACGTGACTGCACGCCACGGAAACGAAACGGGAATCGGACTTGTTGTACTCACTCGAAAATGAAACGGACGGATGGATGGAACAGACAGACACGGCGCCTCACGCCACGCCCCGCCCATGCCACGCCATGTGCGCAAGGGTACGGAAAAGGACGGAGAGGAACAAGCGGGTGGGGATCGAGAGGGAGGAAGAAAGGGGAGGGGAAGGAGGAGGCGGTTGGTTTGAAGCAAAAGCAAACAGTGAACCGAACATACGACGGACGGACGGACGAACGACCGACCCGACAGACGGACGGACGGACGGATGGATGGATGGATGGATGGGAGGAATAAAACTGATCGAACAACAAAATCCAAAAGATAGGAAAAGGGGAAGGGAAGAGGATGGACGAGACGATGCGGAACGGCCGACCGGGGAATTGGAACGGGTATCGGGAAGGGGGGGTGGGAAGGAGAGGAACGCTGACTGCTCGTTTTACTCGCTATCCGCTACTCGCTAGCTCGATCAAAGGAGAGAAGAAAGCAGGAGACGAGAAGGAGAGAAAAGAGAAAAGGGAAAGGCAACTAGAGGAGAAGAGAAAAAGGGGCGCTGGGACGAAGGGACATAGGACGCGCTCGTTTGTCGCCCATCATATCCTCCTCCCCTGGCCCTGACCCGGCGGCGGCCCCTGCCCCCTCGGCGGTCCCGCCCCACCGCCCTGCATCGCCCCCCCATAATTCACCGGCGACCTCCCAGCCATCGGGCCCATCCCCCCAGGCGGCCCCGGTCCCGGTCCCGGTCCTCGAGGCACGGGCATGGGGTAACCCTGGCCCACGTTGTTGTTTGACAAGGAGCGTGTGGGACCGAGCGCCTGCGGAGACTGCGGGTGCGGATGCGGGTGTGAGCGCGGCGGGCGCGGCCCGGCAGGGCCTCCTGGTGGGCCCATCGGGTACCCGCCGCCGCCGCCGCCTGGAGGGGGGGGACCATACCCGTTGGGCATAGGACGAGCCTGCAGGCCCGGGCCAGGTGGAGGCGGACGGAAGCCGCTCCCCGGTCCTGGTGCACCGGCGTTGGGGCCATAGATAGGCGAGCGCGGGGGCTGCGGTTGCGGGGATCGAGAAGACGGGACGGATCGACCGGGTCCGGGTCCGCTAGTGCCGCCGCCGCCGCCGCCGCCGCCGCCGCCGGCCTTGATGATTTCGTCGTCGAGGAGGTTGAGGGCGGCGCAGAGGACGATCCACTCGACCATGTCCTCGTTGCCCTCTCCGAGCGTCTGCCATACCGCCTTCTCCTCCTCCGTCTTGCCGGTGATGGTCACTCGAGTGCCTCCTCCAGCGGAGCTTGCCGTACCGCCGCTGGAGGAGACGGTCGCGTTCTTCTGAATTTTGCCAAACTCGACGCGTTTGGGGGGGATGAGGTGACCTGCGTAGGTAAAGTAGAACATGGTCCAGAAGGTCGCGTTGGGGTTAGGCTTGGAGATCTGGAAGAGGGGCTGTTCGTTGGACGGCGAGTCGGGGTTGGGCAAGGTGAGCTTGTAGATGGGAGAGACGACGCCAGTGTTGGTGATGGTCCACTTGAGGTTGCGCGACGCCTCGCAGTGGACGGACCGAGTGCCGCCGTTGGGGTGGCCGGGGTCGGACTTTGTGGAGCCGCCGCCGGCGGGAGTGCGCGAGCCGGGAGGGGGAATCATCTTGGCGACGCAGAGGTCGCCTTGAGGAGAGCTGTAGGACAGCGCGGCGACAGCGACAGCGTAAGAGGACGTGCTGAGACAGAGAGGCATCGCGCGTACTTACGGGGTGAGGAGATAGGTCTCCCGGTTGAAGTTGGTGTGAATGTAGGAGTAACTGGAAAAGGGGGGCAGCGTCAGGTCTCGTCTGAAACACGTGTCAGATTTGTTGTCCCGATGTCAGAACTCACAGAGTGTGGTGGGGTTGCCCTGAGAGCGTGGCGACGAACGAAAGAGCCGAAAGAGGGAAGATGTGGGGTGAGCGTGAGCGTGAGGAGAGACGAGTTCGCGCGGTCGCGCGGCGGACACACCATGTGGGGTGACGATCAACGTCGGAAGGTGGTTCGGGATGGGGGCATGGTTGGGGGAGGTGTAGATGGAGTAGACGGCTGAGGGGAAGGGGAAGGGAGAAAGGTGAGCGAAAGCCAGCAGGCGAGGTCGTCTGTCCGTCCGTCACGATCCGGTCCCGCTCAGCTCAGCTCAGCTCAGCTCACCGGACATGGCCGTGGGTGTGGTCGATCTTAGGCGCCAATCAACGGCTGGGATGCTGAGGGAGCGTAGGTGGGAAGGAGAGAGGGGAGGAAGCAAATACAAGCCGAGAAGGAGAAGGAGGAGGAGGGAGATGGAGATGGAGATGGAGGAGGGAGGAAAGATGGAGATGGCTGCGACGATGCGCGTCGAGCGAGTCGACCGAGTTCCGACCATGAGTGTCGCGCAGACTACTAGTGTACGTGTAGCGTATACTTACTACTACGCGCGTATGCTATCGGTGTACACGACTCCCGCCAGCCCGCCCCCTTCGACGCCGTCTCCCCGCTCTCCCTCCGCCCCGCGCGTCGGCTGCGGCCGTCGTTTAGGATTTGAAAGATTTGAAATGCCCTTTCGACGCGTCGATTAGCGGCGACTGCACCCGCGCTCAACGGGCCCCGCCGCAGTCGCCGCAGTCGCCGCAGGCCGACGTCCGGCGAATATCGACGCCGCCTTTCCTTCTGCTCGGCCCACCATCTCCTTCCGCAAAGCTGATTATCTATCTATCGACGGACACACATCAGTAAACATGCCGCCGCCCTCCGAACAGAGCTGTATGTGGGACGGCTCGCTCGTCGACGATCCCCTCCTCTCCGTCTGTCCCCCACGACGCGCCGACGCGCGCCGAGCTGGTCAGCCACGTCGCCGTGCTCAGCTGGGCGAGCACGGGCAGGCGAGGAAGGCAGGCAGGCAGGAGACGGACGAGACGAGACGAGGAGGCAGGCGAGCGACGGCGATGAACATGAATAAATAAATAAACAAATGGACCCACCGTGGGTGCGTGGACCCGCCGCCCCGCCCCATTGTTGATCTGATTGATCACCAGGTCCGACCCGACCGGTCGAGTGGAAAACAAGCAAACCAAAGCAAAGCGGGCCCAGTCCTAGCTAGGTCCACGGGAGGGAGGGAGAGCGCTCGTTCTCCTCCACCCACATACACACCTGCAGAACGTGACATGCGGACTGCCGACGTGGCACATTCCTCCTCCATCTCGCCCTGTTCCCCCGACGATCGCCCCGCCCCGACCGAGGCAAGGCGGACCGGCGGCGGCTAACTAGAATGAGTAAAAAGTAAAGTACAACCGTTCGGATAGCGATTCGAGGCCAGACGTACATACGAAGCAGAGCACAAAACAGAGCATGACACCACGCGGTTTCTCATCTCATTCCTCCACTTCCTCATTCCTCATCGGACAAGGACGTCAACGACGAGTCGTCACCGCCTTCTTCCTCCTCTTCCTCTTCCTCTTCCTCTTCCTCCTCCAACGACGACTCCTCTTCCTCTTCCTCTTCCGACGCGTACCTCCTACGCTTCGGTTTCGCCCTGCGAGACGGAAAGGCAGCGTGAGCGCCCCAACTTCGAACACGTACGTGCCCGGGATTCGAAAGACAGAAAAATAGGCTCACTTTGGCCGCGTTTTCTCCCGCCGTGCCCTCTTCTTCCTCGCTCCCGTACCGATCGCCTTGCTCACCGCTTTTATCGTACCGTCTCCTGATTCCGCCGGTCTCCGCTTGGCCTCGCTTCCTATAGTCTGTAAAACGGCCGGAGGAAAAAAGTTTCGACGGTAGACCTCCTGCGCTACCTCCTTGCTCGGCAGTGAACGGAAGATGTCCGACGGCATTTGGATCTTCGCCGGGTAGGTGTTCAGAGGCCATTGGTGAGCGCTTGCCCGTAGTCGGATTAGGTGTTGCGCGAGCTCTGACAGAGTGTACAAGTTCTGAGACCGATCGATGGGAAGGGGGTGTCAGCACGAATAGGATCAGTTTGGCTCCGTCACATGTCGACAAAGTTCCTTCAAGGACGCACCTCGCTGTGTCCCGTGCTCTCCGCATCTCGCACTGTCTTGCACTTGAGCGCGAGGTGGAAGAGAAGAGACACGTTTTCGCTGTTGGCGATACAATCGAGGTAAAACTCGATGTACCGCGCAAAGCTTCGAATTTCCTCTCCGAAATCTTCTCCCTCCCTGCTAAAGTCCGGATGATGGGCGAGGAGATGTAGCAGGCGCACAAAGATCATTTCGAACCGAGCCAAGCGAGCCTGAGCGGGCAAGTTTCGGAACTGCTGGATCGCAAAGTTGGCCACCTACGAAGAGGGAACGAGTTAGGCCAGATGTCGCGCTACGAAAAAAAAAGGTTCTCTTGTCGCCCCTCTCGCTCACCATCGTCCGGTTCTCCGTTTCAGGATCGTAAGCGACCAGGAAAGGGATGGCGTTGAACCTCGGCCTCAACTGGCCCCGTCGCAGATACTTCAAGTGCTTGACGATGAAGCCTTGCCTGACTTGGAAACATGGATCCTGCATCAGAAAAGCGAGGTTCAGAAAGTCCTTGCCAATCGCCTTGTCGCCCTGTTCCGTCCGAGCGAGTTTGAGCAAACAGTATGCCGACTTTAAACGCATTCGGGACTTGGACGACGCGCTGGAAGAATAAGCCACCGTCAGTGAGGGCCAACATCTCGACGAAACCAGCCGGCAAAGGCGACGGCTCACGGGCTGTTCCCTTCCACCACCTCGCCCCGGTCCAATATTGCCCACAAGCACTTGAGAACAGGCCTGAGCATGTCCTCTGCATTGTCGGCCTTTGCAAATGACAGCCCTCGGTTGGTGATGACCTCCACTCCAAGCAGCTTCGCTCGCAGGCTCGCATCCATGTCTTCATCCGCAACCCAGTCGTCATCCTCCGACGCACGCGTCTTCGTCCCAGAGGACGACTTCATCAGGATGTCCTTGAGAGTGATCTGCATCACTTTGTCGCTGCTCTCCTCAAACGCTTCCGGAGCAAACTTGGCAATCTGGGATAGAGCGTGCAGGTGTGCGACGAGAGTCTCGCCCGTGGCGGAAGGGAGAGCGTCGGCAAGGATCTAAAATGAAACAAGAGGCGGGATCGGGTCAGACACACAACTCGTTCGTTCGGCGTGACTCGTTCGCTCGACGCCGGCAGAATAGCCCTCACTTTCGTCTGCCTCTGACGATCGCTTTCTTTGCCTTGCATCAGGGCGAGCAACTTGGCTGCATAACGCGCCTGGAGGGGCGTGCCTTTTTGAACGTAGTACACTGCCTGCTCCAACGCGCGCCTAATGGTCATAATCAAGGTCGTCAGCCAGCAAAAACAATTTTACCTGCAAATCGTTTAGCCACATTGCGCTTCACTGACCTATCGGAGGGTGCGGCGTTCGGTTCGTGTTGAGCCAGACTCGACAGCGCACCGAGACAGACGCGCACGAGCCGCTCGTTAGACCTGTCTGATGAGAGCGCTTTGACCAACTCGCTGACGTGCGCCTTGTAGAGAACGGGAGAATATTTGCTGACGAACTCGAGAAGGACGCTGGCATTCTTCGCGTTGACTTCAGGGTTGCTCGTCTCGTTGGACCCGTCCGACTTCTGAAGCCGCTTGACCAGAGCCGGAATCGAGGACTTGTTGATGAAAAAGAACGAACCGCGACGGAGGATGTGGTCGAACGTCTCTTTGATGGACGGACTGTTCTGCTCGATCTTCTTGAGCACCTCAGCTCTGGCCTTCAAGAGGCCCTTCAGATCGGTTTGAGGATCGAAGCAGGTTCGGAACAAGCGGTAGATGCGCTTCTCGTTCATCTTCGAAAACGTTAGCATGTCGCTCGCCGCTTTCTTGGGGTCAGGGAATGTTCCTGGGAAAGGGAGCAGATAAACGTCAGGCGACACAAATAGACCTAATCCCTGAAAGGGTGCTCACTTGCGACTTGCTGAATGACCCTGTGTAGGCCTTCTCTCGTCTCCTTCTCATTGTCGTCCATGACGCCGCCCTGATAGGGTCCCGAGGGGCGATCAGAGAGAGCGCGGTTATAACCCGTGCCAAGGAGGCCAGCACTACAATATTAGAGAATGGAAGAAGCCATGTGAAGATGCTCACATTGTACTTTTCGCAGAAATCGAGGAATCGATCGAAAGCGCCCGGCCGGCTCACTTGGAGCTGCGTGGCGAACAGGAGCGCCTTGACGTTACCCGGCAGCAAGTATTTCAACACGAGCAACAGCCGGTCCACCCAAGCCGCCTCCTCATCGCCATTGGACGGAAGCGGGAGGATATGCGACAGCAGAATCGACTCGGCTTGGAAACTGCGGATGTTCGAAGAAGGCCGTCGGCAAGCTCATCGACGATGAGCGTACTACATATCACGAGCCTACGAGGACCGCCAGAACTTACCTCAAGTCCACATCGCCCACATAGAAAGAGCTGACGATCATGCCGGGCATCCAAGCGAATTGGTCGATGGCGGCCGGGTCTTGTCGTTCGCTGAGAAAACAGAAAGGGAAGGAATCAGCCGCATCTACCTACGATCGCAAGACTAGGGGTTGTGGACTCACATTTCCGGGCAAGCGAGATCGAATAACCTGGAAACGGCTCTTAAAGCTTCGCGCTGGACCGATTTCTGTGCTCATTGAATGTCAGGTCGTGACGAGCTCTGTCAGTCACGAGTCGACTCTAACTGGGCAGGTACAAAACCCTCTGACCTTCTTGTCTTTACACCGCTCGCCCAAAGCCATCAAAACGTCCTTGTCGACGTGGTGCAAGGCGATCTCGTAGTCGATAGACGAGAACACTTGGCACATAGCCAGGCGGACCTTTTCGTCTTGATCAAGGAGTTTTTCCTTCGTTACCGCTGCGATAACGCGTTAAAGAAGGGGAGCAAGAAGGTTGAAGGAGGTTTGCAAAAAGAACGATGTCGCGAGGAAGAGTAACTCACCTTGCACATCAGTCCTCAACTCGGGCTTATTCACCATCAAATTCTTGAGCGCCTCCACGAAGACGACCCTAACCGCTGAGGCGCGATCGAGCCTCCGCCCCAACCAAGCCTTCCATGTGGAGGCGTACCGCCTTGCCAACTCCCCTCCCGCTGCAGCGCCATCCTTCTCCGCAAACATCTCTCCTAGAACGCCTGTCGCGACGCCGCGAAGGGTGTTATCGTCCACACGAAGCTCTTCCTCCAGCTGGGGGATCACGTTGAGAAGAAGCGAAGGTACGGATCGATTGAGCTGCTTGATGAGCGAGTGCGTTGTGTGCAGCTCCTCGATGGTGGAAGGGTCCTCGGGAGACTTGGAGGCGGTGACAATTGCTTCGGTGAAGTACTGGCAGACATGCTTCTGGAGCCTGTCCGCTGTCGCGTTACAGACGTCCGTTGCCATCCTGTACGCCGCTGCGTTCGATTTCTGGAGAGAAGGGCAAACGAAATCAGTTTCCTCATCCACGACATGGAAACATGCAAGTATTTGAAAAGGGATCGCGATGTTGCTCACCTTGTTTTTCGGCAAGAACTGTGCTAGCAGAATGTCCAGAACCTCGTTCGGGACAGAGGTGCACTCGTCGAGTAGCTGCACCAGAATGTCGGACATGCAGATTTCAACGTTCTTCGAGAGGTTGTCCCTGGTATTCGTAGCCAAGGGAGGAGCGGAAGATGAACAAAGATTGAGCTTGCCGGAATCGATGCGACAGGTCGCGGCGTTGTTGACTCCGGTGGCTCTCGTGCAGGAACCGTTTGTGCGCTTACCCGATACCATCGAAAAAATTCCGAAACACCTCCGCCATGAGCTCATCGCCATTTGGGAGGTCACATACGAGCACGACGGACTTGACGTTGGACAGAGATTCAAGGAGATAGAAGTAGTCATTATAAAAGGGAGAGGACATGCCTTCCAGCAGCAGTCCGCGGAGCTGTCGGAAGAAGAAGTCGAAAATGTCCTGGGCCGAGCAAAAAAAAAAAAAAAAAAAAAAGGTCAGTCGTTCCATGCGAATGATCTAGTGAAGCTGTGCTCCTCACCTTGAGCTCGGGCACCGTGTAAGGTGCGTCCGGAGCATAAAGACGGAGAATGTCCGCGAGGCAGCAAGCTAGGGCAGCCTTGACGCCCTTGTCCTTGTGAAGCATGAGCGTGGGTTCAATCAGCTCTTTGCTAACTCCGGCGAGCGAATCCAAATTCGCGTCTTCTTGGTCCATTTCTGCGAGGCTCGTCTGTACCGACTGAGGTTGTGGGAAGGAAGGCAGGCAAAGGGAGCACCAACAGTAGTGAGATGCGAGCGTCAAGGCCAAGAGCCTTTACAATCCGGCACTGTTCACGGTTTGTTCCCTCTATAGAACAAGCCATTCATACGACCAGTTCGTCCATCCCTAGTCTCACCCTGAGGCGCTTCAGCAGGGCATCGTTCGTCGAGCCCTTCTGGATGATCTTGCCCTTGAAGCTGATCGCCTGCTTCCTTGGGCGCAGCGAGCGCTGTTCATGGCTCATCGCAGCCTGTGCTAGGGGGTGGTTGGCGTAGAGAGCGTGTGCTGTCCGTTGTTGCGTGGGTCGCTAGGAGAAGGGGTAGATGGGGGAGAGATGGAAGAGATCCCCGCGGCGGGATTGAGTGTTCGTCGTCGTGTCCACGCGCCCTTATTACAATCGACGCGCGCGACACGCGTTGATGATCCACGCGGCAAGATTCCCACGCTCGACGCCTCCCTTCGACCGCTCGCTGCCTTCGATCGATGTTCGGCCGGACGATCTTCGTGTCCCATCGCATCCAATCCCTATCGCAGACCGCCTTCGGTGGATTCCTCCTCCGTCTTCAGCTTCATACTCCTCGCCCTCCTCCTCGCCTCGCTCGCCATGGCCCCTCCGGTGAAGAAGGCCCTGCCCACGAAGGAGCGCACCCTCTTCCAGACGCTCATTGTGAGTTCCACTGAGGCCTCCCGGCCGCAGAGCATGCGGTCCTGGTCATTTAGCGTCTCTTGCCCATCCTTCTCTCATCGTTCCACCCAAAGCAACAATACGAGCAAAAACAGTTCAAGAGGGGCATAAAGACAGCCGATTCTATCTTGAAAAAGTTTCCTGAACATGGAGGTAGGTAAAGTCCCGCTTGGCACCATCTGGTGCGGCCGGTCCTCTTTTCACATTTTTCGTCGCCGATCGCTGACCGTCTCCTCCTCGTATCCTCGCGCTCCCTCTTCCCGCCTGTAGAAACGCTTGCCATGAAGGGCCTTATGTTGGCCCACTCGGGAAAGTCGGAGGAAGGCCTCGAACTCGCGCGCAAGGGCGTCCGTTTCGACCTGACGAGCTTCATCTGCTGGCACGCCCTCGGCATAATGTACCGCTTGGACAAGAACTACGAGGAGGCGCTCAAATGTTACTCTCAGACCTTGCGGATAGAGAAGGTGGGTGGTACCTTGCGCTGCCAGATGGACGTGTGTCTCTGTCTGACACTTTCTTCATTCTGTGTCTGCATTGCCGCCGTGCCCCGACCTCGCTCCAGGACAACCTGAACATTCTGCGAGAGGTGGCCTTTTTGCAAATCTACCTCCGCGACTACAACGGCTACCTTGAGACGCGAAAGGCCATGCTTCGCGTCCAACCTCACGCGAGCGCTCACTGGGGAGGAATGGCCCTCGCACATCATGTCGCCGGTCAGCTATCCGAGGCGGACAAGGTCCTGACGAATTTTGAAGGCGCTGATAGAGTGAGTGTGCTGCTGTCGTCAGGACGTGCCGGGAAGAGCCTTCAGGAAGGGGATGATTTCTGATGCTGCAATCTCTGTCGACGCAGCGGGACATCCCCAAAGTCTCCTTCGAGCGCTCCGAGTTCCTTCTCTATCACATCAACATTTTGGAAGAAATGGGTGAACACGAGAGGACCCTCTCGTTCCTCGAAAAGCACGACAAGGATATCATGGACTCCAAGGCGTCACAGACGACAAGAGGTGCGTAGGATGGACGGTTGGACATTGTGCCTCACTTTCTCACAACAGCGAAGGGTAACTCCGATCTTTAATTAAACGGCTCCACAGCACGAGCTCTCAAGGCACTTGGCCGCAGTGACGAGGCGGAGGAGGCTTGGCGGTCCTTGCTAGACAGCAACCCGGAGAACAAAGAATACTTTGAGGGGCTACTCTCTGTCAAAGGCCTCGACTCGGGTGAGTCGAGCCAGTCTTCGTCTTAATGAGGCGTGTCCCATGATGTCTGGCGTTGATGAATCCATCTTCTGGCATGCTCCAGGCGACGCTTCCGAATCCGATGTTCTCGCTCTCTTCGACGACCTCCAGTCTAAATATCCCAAATCCCTATCCGCCAAGCGGCTCGCCCTCGACTATGCTACCGCCGACCAGTTCCGTACCCGGTTAGACGCGTACATGCAAGCCGCTCTCAAAAAGGGCATTCCTTCCTTATTCTCAGACCTCAAGCCGCTCTACGAAAACCAGTCGAAGAGGAAGGTCATCGACGAGCTCTCAGAGGGCTATCGAGCACGATGGGCACAGGATCAGCAGTCTGGTGAGCTTGAGGTGGAGACTAGATCTGTCGATTTAGACGCCGTTTAGCTGATCACCTCTTTTCCTCGAACTCAGGCGAGCCCTCGACGCTGGAGCCGCCTTCTACGTATCTCTGGACCTTGTACTTTCTCGCACAGCATCACTCTCACCTGCACAACGCCAGCCTCGCATTGCATTATATCACCACTGCCATCGACCATACACCGACTCTTCCCGATCTGCACATGACGAAAGCGCGCATATTGAAGAGGGCAGGAGACGTGCAGGGCGCCGCGGATGTCATGGAGGACGCTAGGTTGCTTGATGGGCAGGATCGGTTCTTGAACTCGAAGACGGCCAAATACTTGCTGAGGAGTGATCGGGGAGAGGAGGCGGTAAAGACGATGGGGTTGTTCACGAAAGTGAGTTGACGAAAGTGGAAAACGTGTTCGAGCGGAGCTTTTTTCTGCTGGGTGATGTGACTGAAAAGATTAATTTTGTTTTTCTGCTCGCCGTTCCAGTCGGATATTCCACCATTGGCCGACCTTGTCGAGTTGCAATGTCTCTGGTACCTATCGGAGGAGGCCGATTGCTACCTCCGGTGCGGCAAGTACGCTATGGCGCTCAAGCGGCTCGCCCAGATCGACAAGACATTCGAGGACATTTGGGAGGAGCAACTGGACTTCCACTCCTACTGCCTGAGGAGGTGCACTTTTCGGCAATACGTCGAGTGAGTGGGACCAAGCTGGTGTGGCCTCAGGTCGCGCCCGGAGGTGGCTGTACACCTGACCTTGTCTCTGCGGGGCTTCCATAGGACGGTTCGCTGGGAAGACAAACTCCGGTCCCACCCTCAATACGTACACGCGGCCTTGACGGCCATCGGCATCTACACCAAGCTCTACGATGAGCCTCTCGTCGCGTCAGGCCTGGATCCGAGCGAGATGGAGAACATGACGGAGGAAGACCGAAAGAAGGCAGCTAAAAAGGCCAAGAAGGCCGAGGTAAAGGCAAAGGAAGACGAGGGTAAGAAGCCTGCACCCAAGCCCGACGCGAACAAGGCGGCGGCGGTTCCGGAAGGGGAACCGGTGACTCCTAAGGACGATGATCCGGAAGGCCTGAAACTGCTTCAAACCAAGCAGCCGCTGGAAGACGCGGCCAAACTGGCGAAGAAGCTACAGCTGTACGCGCCCAAGCGGATCGAGACGTGGCTGGCAAGCGTTGATGTGGCGTTGCGACGAAGTGAGCCGTAGTCAAGAGACGATGTCGCACGCTCGGGTTGTTGCTGAGACATTCGCTGAAAATCGACTCATTTGCTTTTCTTTTCTTTTCGTATTCCTTCAGAGGCATACGTCGAAGCGCTTGGGTACCTGAGACGAGCACGAGATATCGATGCTTCTCACCCGGGATTACACCCGCTAATCGTGCGCTTCAAGGTCCAGCTGGACTCCGAGACGGATGTGCAGGAGGCGGTACGAGCGACGATCGACAAGGTCCTCCCCTCCATCCTCCCCTCGGAGGTTTCCCTGGACGCTTTCTGCTCCGACTACCTCCAGCGCCACTCGTCGTCCCCCTCCCACGTCCTCGCCGCCGCGAGGGGCGTGCTAGAGGCGCGCGGGGAGCAAGGCAAGGCGGAGGCCGAGGACTTGGCGTTCCAGTCCGTCGCGGAGGACAAGTCGCCCTCGCTCGAGGACGGCGTGCAGGCGTTCGGCTTCCTCAAGCTGCACCTTCGAAGCGCACGGGCAAACGAGATGCGGGTATCGTTGCAGAAGAGGTGGCCTCTGGCGAACGCATTTAAGACGCCCGAGGAGCTGGAGGCGGAGGCCAGGAAGCGGATGGAAGGGAGGCGCGAGAGAGGGGCGGACGAGGACGGTGAGGGGCCGAATGGCAAGGCGACGAGCGAGACGGCGTAGTAGCGGTTTTGTTTTCGCCTCGCTCGCTTGTCGTTGTTCATTCATTCGCTTGCACCGTGAGTGTTCCTTGCAAGAGACACATGCGAAATGACAATGCCGCCCGAAAGCGGGAGTAGTCACTATGGACGGGGGCTAGGGCGGGGCACTTTTTCGTTTCTCGTCCATGATCCGTTCATGGAAGGGCGCATTGGCGATGGACGGACGTGTTTATTAGACGGTAACGACGACATGTCGCTCGAGGCAGCGACGTGGGCCACCCAAGAAAAAGGGCGCGTATATCTATTTGCTCATCCACTGGCTAGCGCCGTGCCTGAAAACGTCGGCCAAGGTGGTAAGGGGCGCAGGGTCGTTCAAGCCCCTGGCACGTATCTCTTCCTCAATGTCCTGTACTTCTTTAGGGCGTACAGCGCGTAGAGCTCTGCGTTTCGTTGCAAGAAAAAGCGATGAGCCCGAGGGCGAGGTTCGGCCCGTGTGCAAGATGACGGCTTCATAGGCCATTCCTCGATGGCGAGGCTCCCGATGCTATCTCCGATCGCGAGACCAAACCGCGCCCACGGCAGTCACCATCTCCTATGACGACAAACTCACCATCCCTGACGAACTCTGCCAGCTCCAACTTTTTTCGCACCTCCGCCTCGTCTGTCAAGCCGGCGTTGGCCCTGAAGGCGTTCCTCAGCTTTCCCAAAAAGTCATAGGACGGGTCAGGGTAGTCGCGACCTATTCGATGCAGCTAAGGGGCGGGGACGAAAGGAGGAGAGGGTCGGTCGGACTGCCAGCTGACCTTCGTCCGTCCGTGCGGTCTGAGACGGCCCTCAACACTCGCCCGCTAGCTGACTCACTTCCTTGTACAGCCCGATGGCCCGCGCGCGAAGCGGGTGGCCTACGGGAGGCATGATGGCGATGCTGGCCTTGGGAGAGTCAGACCTTGCTATCTGAGATGGACTTGCGACACGACGGGGAAGGGAGGGATAAGGCGGATGACGGCCCAGTGGGCCGGAGCGTTGCCCCGCGATCGATCACCCGTCTTCCTCCGCCTATCTCCGCCGGGCGTTACTCCCATGAGAGTGAAGACGGGACGGAGTACTTGAGCCGGTCGCGGCTGAAGTCGTGGCAGTCCACCGTCCCACCACCACCTCCGTCTCCCGCCAGAATCCGTCTGCTCCCCACTCGTTGTTGCTCCTCTTGCTTGCCTCCTCGCCTCTGCTAAAGAAACCATGTCCACCGCTGCCAAGTTTGACAAGGCCGTCAAGATCGTCCAGGGTCTTCCCAAGGTGAGCTGCTGCTCACGGATGTCATTCGATTGGGCGAGGGCGTTCGTTTTCAAGCTCGATTTTGGGTAGACGAGCTGGTTCCTTGTGATCCGAGGCGATGGCGGTTTGCGAGTGGGAACGAATCTGGACGTGCGCTGTCTGTGCACTGGGATGCGGGCTGACACAACTCGTTTTTTCTCTGTCTCGTGCTCAGGACGGCCCCGTCCAAACGTCCCAGGACGACAAGCTCAAGGTGAGTGTGCGGTCGTGCCGTCGTAAGAGCGACGCCAAGCTGACCTGGGTGCGGCGTGGCAACGAACGCGGCTTTTTTTCCTGCGGGTCGCCAGTTCTACGGCCTCTACAAGCAGGCCACCGAGGGCGACGTCAAGAGCGCTCGCCCCGGCATGATGGACTTTACCGGCAAGGCCAAGTGGTGAGCTTGAACGCAGGCTGAGGATGGCCGCTTGGGCTTTGTGTCTCATCGCCGCTTCGTCACACGTCCGCGGCGCAGGGACGCGTACAAGGCCAACGAGGGCATGTCCCAGGAGGAGGCCAAGGAGAAGTACGTCGAGCTGCTGCTTTCGGTGAGTGCCGGGGGGTCGGGGTCCTGCTTGGCTTTTTTTTTAAGGGTTGCTCTCCTAACACTAACGCGCCGTCGCACTCAGGTCCTCGGCAGGGTCGAGAGCGAGGAGTCGGCGGCGTGGATCACCGAGATCAACTCGGCTTGAGCGACGGGCGGACGCTTGTTTGGGTCCCATCTCGTCTGGACAAGTCCGGTCTTCGCCGGGCTGGAATGAGCATACCAGATCTGAGTCGCCCGCGGGTTCTGCCCATCTGTCTGTCTGTCTGTTTTCCTCCGAACCATGTCGATTCATTTTGTCCACATCGCCCTTCGGTCGATGGCCGAAGGAGTGAGTGATTAATGCACGCCGGACATTTGCCCGCGAAATGAACGAAAGAACGAGCGGGCGCTGGAGTTGCGAGTGGAGGAGGCGGTACGGTACGGTGTGCGGATTCCGAATCGATCTCGATCTCGACGCTCGACCGGACTAGACTGGACCGGTCGGAGGGAGGGAGGGAGGCAAGGCGTAGGTGGGGTATGGTATGTGGAAGATTGTCAGCCGTGCTCGGTCGCCGTATGTACGTCCGTACGGATCGTCGTAAAGTACACGGCTGGACGGGACGGTACGGAAAGGGAAGGGAAGGGACGAGGCTAGGCGGGGGCCTTTTTCTTCTTGTCTTCGATGATCTGGCGGTGCGAAAGGAGGGGAGCGAAGGATGCAGTGAGTTGGTCGGTCGACGACGACGACAACGACAACGACAACGTCGACCCACCTCAGCGTTCTCCTTAGGCACGCCCGCAAACGCCTTTTCCTGCTTCTCAATCATCTCCAACACCTCCTCCGCCACATCTCCCTGCACCACAATCTCGTCCAACCCTTGAGCGTTTTTAGCCACCGAAGCACCGGTGGCAAAACGAGAAGCGAGCGTCTTTGCGCATTTTTTAAGGTCGACGTTAAAGTTGTCGAGGCCAAAGATGGCGGTGACGTGCTTGCGCTTTGTTCGTTCGATGCGTTTGATGATGATCTTGGAGGCCTGCGTGGGGGAAAAAAAAAAAAAAAAGTCAAAAACGGAGCGGAGGAGGGACGCAAAAAGACGAAGGAGATGTCACCTTTCTCTTCTGCATCTCCCTCTCCGCCTTGGCCTCCGCCTTGGCCTCTTTCTTCGCCGCCTCCGCCTCGAGCTTTTCCTTGGCCTCTGTAGAGAGGGCTGCCATCTTGGACGAGATGGCCTCTTGAGGGGGGAAGAAAAGAAAGAGTCAGGCGAGGAGAAGGACAAAGAAAGGAAAAACGAAAAACTCACCATCAGACCAATACTTGAAAAACAACTCCGGGTGGTTGTCCTCCAACCAGGTTTTGCATTTTGATTGGGTGCTGCTGAATTCGCAGTACTCGGGGGGAGCGGTGCAGATTGCGCAATAGAGGATCTGTGCCGACGGTGAGGGTTAGGGTGAGGGTGAGGGGACGGACGATGGCGAGAACGGCCGGCTTACTTACCTCTCTCGGCGCGGGCGGGGGCACGGGCGCGGGCGCGGGGGCTGCGTCGGCCATGTTGATGGTGTCGGTCGGTGGTGGAAGTGAACGGGTTGGACGGAAGGAAGGAGTGTTGACCGTCGTCGTCGTGAGCCGAGGCCGCAGCTTTTCGAGCGATGATCGAACGGCGTCAGCGCGTCTTGTCGCTCGCTCCGTCGAACGTCATCAGCAAGACAAGGAAGCAAGGAAAATGCAAGTGCAAGAAAGTTGGACAGCCAAGCCAGCAAAGAAAGAATCGACTCGCAAGCGGGCACCGACGACGCGAGGGGATGTCGTGTTCGACTACCGGGCGAGTCCGGATGGGGTGGACAGTAATCTGCTGGTTTTGTTTCATGGATTGGGTGAGTGAGTGAGACGGAGAGGGTGGTTGGATGTTGCGTTTACTTTTTTTTTTTTTTTTTTTTTTTTTTTTTTTTCTTTTTTTTTCTTTTTTTTTTTTTTTTTTTTTTTTTTTTTTTTTTTTTTTTTTTTTTCTTTTCCTTTTCTTTGCTGTCTCTTTGCTTTCTCTCCATTCCTTTGCCGCTTATTCTCTTCTTTCCTCGCGCCTCGCAGGCGATACACAGACGCCCTTCACACACATGGGCCAGTCACTAAACCTCCCCCAAACAGCCATACTCTCTGTACGCGGGCTTCGTCGGATCCCGTACCTAGAGGAGGAAGGATGGCAGTGGTGGGATAGCTTTGATGTATTAGGCGAGAGTGAGTTTTTGTTTGTTTGTTCGTTCTGTTTTTTTTTCTAGCTGATCGTGCCCCCGTCGATGGATCGATGCCAGTGATTTCACACCCAGACCCGTCGTCGGCCCTCCGAACACTCGGAGGCCTTTTGGACCGGTTGATCGACGAATGCGGTTGGCCTTCGACGTCGATCCACTTATTTGGCTTTGGGCAGGGCGGGACACTCGCGGGGGAGCTTGCGATTCGGTGGACGAGGGAGCGACGGACGGCCACCAAGGATGCGAACAAGGACAGACGGCAGCTCGGGTCGGTGGTATCCATATGCGGTCCTCTGCTCTCGCTGCCCACATTTTCTCCGCCGGTAGAGACGCCGGCGCTAGTCTTTTACCGGGGGAACGCGAGATGGGTAGAGTGGTGGAAAAAGGGGTTCAAGGATGTTAGCGAGGCTCGTGGGACGGTGGGAGCGGGGGAGGAGATGGTGAAGGGGAGGGAGGAGTGGGAGAAGGTGATGCGGTGAGTCGGCCGGTTGGCGTGGTATGAATGTCTTGTCTTGTGTTGTGGCTGACCCTCTCTCGACCCGCAGGTTCTGGTCGGAAAAGCTGAGGAGAAGGAGTCGATGGGAGCTGGAGGGCGAGGGGGAAGGGCTGTTTGAGGTTTCGACGGGGTGAAGAAGCGTGTATGTGGTTAGGAGACGGGCGACGGAGGAGGAGCGGTCGTCGATGATATGTATTTTCCGTTTTTTTCTTTCGTTCTTGTTGCGGACGTAGTTACAAATGACGGTGATAACGACAACGACGACGAACGAAGCACATGGCCTTGACGAGGACGAGCACGTGCTTGGCTGGCTTGCTGGCTTGTGACCGTGCGTCGCCCGAAAATCGAACAATAGCTCAGTACATTATTCTTATTATAATTATAATGTTAAATTTCTTAGCTGTAGTATTTGATAACCAGCAGGGAGTTTCGCTCGCTGCTGGTGGCTTGGGCGTGCCTTGCTTGCTTGCTTTGGCTCGCTCGCTCGCTGTCGCTGTCGCGCGCCCCGCTTTCCCTCCGGCCGGCGCGGCGCAGTTAACCCGCGGATAGGCCAAGCAAGCAATGGCCGACGGCGATTGGCTCGTTGACGGCCGGAGGAAGAAAGCGAGTCCGGCGGGGCGGCAGTGCGGGGTAAGGGCTAGAGGCGGACGGGGATCAGCGGTGCAGGGCGAGGGTGCGGTATCACACGAGGGAAAGAAGGAAGCGCAAAGCCGGGAGGGGCGGCGAGGGAAGGCGAATGAATGGTAGTCAGTCAGTCAGTCTGTTATCTAGTCAGATTGCTGGGCGGATGGAGCGGACGGTGGGGAGGTTATAGGCCAGGGCAGGCCAGGGCAGGCCAGGCCAAGTCAAGCCAAGCCAAAGTCGGTCCGGCGATGAACTCGACTCGACTCGGCGACCTGACGACGACGCCGACCAACCAACGCCGTCTCTCTTTCCCTCTCTCATCCCGTCGCCATCGCCGTCGCCGTCGCCATCGTCTCCACCACCACCACCGTCGCCGTCACCACCACCACCGACGATCCCATCATCCTCCCTTCCATCCGTCCACTCCACTCACTCCACTCACTCCACCCCGCTCCACCCCGCCTTATCGTCCCGCCCTTCCTCCCTTGTCGCCCCGCCTAACCGCCGGCCCGACGCGCTCGTCGACGCCCCTCGCCACACACGTTACATTACCCCTCTTCTGTCGCTCCCTTGCCTGATCAGCAAAGAGTGGGTGAGTGCAAGTGGGAAGGGAAAGGATAGACGGATGGATGGATGGATGGATGCAGATGACAATCAACGGCGGAGAATGAAAGACAGAAATTCAGCTTGCATGCTCATCTTCTCGCCTCCACCATCCTCAGCACCACCACGCCGGCGGCGCCGGCGGCGACGACCCCAACGGGAACAACCACTACCACCGGTACGACGACAACGACCGCCATGTCCCTCTTCTTCGCTTCCACCCCCGCCCTATTCGAGTCCTCCACCGGCCGCGTCTCCTCCAACTCCCCTCCCGACGCCCAGAACGAACCAAAAGTCAAACAGCAGGGCTTCGACGCACCCCCCAGGCAGTCCACCTCCTCCACCGCCACCGTCACCCCACAGTCCCTCCAGACCCAGTCCGCCCAACCCTACGACTTTAACCATACTAACGACTTTTCCGCTTCCTCCTCCACCACCCGCCTCGAACCCGACCTCCTCTTCCACTCCGGCTTTCTCGACGAGTATGGTCATTCCCACCCCGACCACCCCGCACCCGCCAATGACCCCGTCCAGCCCATGGACTTTGACGCCGACCTCGTCGCTTCGCTCATGGATCACGACGGACAGCCTTTCCCCGGTGCGATTGCCGGCTTGTCCCAAAGCCCACACGCCCCTCCTCCCCACGTCCAGCAACACTATCACCACGCCAGCTCCTCTTCCGCCGGCAGCGGCGTCGACCCCATCGACTCGCCCTTCCTCTCCTCCTCCCCCTTTGGCTCCGCCGGCCAAGCCGCCCCGTCCAGCTTCGACTCCCCCCCCGTCTCCGCCGGCGTTGGCTCCACACGGAGGAGCAGGAGCCGCACCCACGTCTCCTCCCCCGGCCCGATCAGGACGGAGAGGAGCACGTCCAGAGGCGGGCCCCCGCCTTCCGCCGCCCCCGCCGCCAGACGCGGCTCCGTGGCGTCTGTCCGCAAGGAAAGGGGCGGCGGCGGCGGCGGCGGCGGCGGCGCTGGAACCAACTTCGGCGGCCAGAGGGCCGCAAGTCCCCGCCTACAGGGCTTCGGATACGGGTACGGACAGGGAAGAAGAGGGTCCATCCTCGCCCCTTCCCCTTCCCCGTCGTCCCCTTCCTCCTCCTCCGCGGCCTCCTCCGTCGCCAGCGTCGGCGGAGGAGGCGCTGCCGGCGCCGTACAGGTCCCCACCTTTGGCTCGCGCGCTTTCGCAGACCTTCACGCTTCCAGCTTTGGCGCCGCCCCGCTCCCCTTCCACCCTGGCCAGCACCCTTTCCATAACGGCCTCCCGCTCTCGCTTTCCGGCGCTGGCGCCGCCGCACCGCCGACGACGGTCGGACCCTCTCTCGACGGCGCCGCCATGGCCTTCTCCATGCCCGTGCAGGGACGGCACGCCGGGTGGGCCCACCACGTGCAGAGCCTGCATGATCAAAACGCGCCGTTTCAGTGGCACCCGTACTCCTACCACCAGGGCGCCCAGCCGAATCCGAATGACGACCATCACGGCATGACGTTCGACCACCTCTTCGCCGCCGCTCCCCCTCAGCCTCCCACCATGTCCTCCTCTCCGCCGCCCGCGACGTCGTCCCATGGAGGCCCCGTCCCTTTCGGCTCTTACTTTGTCCCTTCTCAACACGCGCAGCAACAACAAGAGCAACAAGGGCCGTCGGCTATCGCCATCCCGTCCTCTTCCCACGGCCACCACGGCCACGACCACGGTGCCGCGTCGACCTCCTCTTCCTCCTCCTTCTTCTCAGACGACCTCGCCCTCGGATTCTCAAAGCAGTCTTTCACCGTCGCAAGCGCCCCGCCCGCCGTTCCCGTGTCCGTGTCAGGCGGCGGCGAATTTGGAGCGGGGATGGGAATGGGAATGGGAATGGAGATGGGCGCCATCCATCCGCACCACCATGCGATGACAGTCGTCGACAAAGCCGAGCCGGACGAGGCGCGCAGGGCGTCGTCGTCGTCGCGCAAGTCCAAGTCGAAAGGAAAGAGGAGCGCTGTGTCCGACTCGCGGCCTCCCTTCGCCTCCGCCTCCATGTCCGCTTCCGTGCCGGTGTCGGGAGAACTTGGAGAGAGCGCCAGGGAGAAGAGGAAAGACTTGTCGGAGCGCGGGACGGTCGAGATCGAGGTCGATGGCGGTGGTGGCCGTCGCACTCTCCCGCATAATAAGGCCGCTTCCAAGGCTGCTTCCAGGAGCGGCGGGCAAGGGCAAAGGCAAGGGCAAGGGCAAGGGATCGCGGGAAAGGCCGTGGCCGGCGCGACACCGGCCGGCAAGGTTGGCACGGGAGAGGAGGAGAGCGAGAAGCGGTGAGTTGCCCGGGTCCGGTCGTAAGAACCGTGTCTGTGGTCGTCGTCGTCGCTCGTGCCTTTTGTTTATATCTCTCCTTTTCCTCTTCCTCTTCAGCGCCGCCCTCCTGTCCGAAAAACGTCGACGCAGGCGCGAGTCTCACAACGCCGTCGAGCGCCGTCGGAGGGACAACATTAACGAGAAGATCGCTGAGCTTGCTACGCTCTTGCCCGAGGCGCTCCTTGCTGACGTTGGTGTTATTGGTTCTGACGGTGGTGACGGCGGTGGTGACGGCGGTAGCGGCGCGGAGAGAGCTGGAGGAAAGAGGAAAGAGGCAGAGGCAGAGGCAGAGGCAGAGGCAGAGGCAGAGGCACCGTCGTCTTCCAGTCCCTCCGGCGCCGCCGCCGGCAACGCTGCCCTCAAGACCGAGGACGACCCATCTCTCTCCCTCCCCTCCACCTCTGTCCCGGCATCGGCCCCGGATTCGACGTCGGCCCCGGCTTCGGCCGTCCAGCCGATAAAACCCAACAAGGGCGTGATCCTGAGCAAGAGCGTGGACTACATCCGCTACCTCCAGCAGTTTGTCGAACTCCAGCTCGGAAGGAATCGTGTGCTTGCCGAAGAGGTTAGGAGGTTGAGAAGCCAGTCGGGCGGTGGTGGGAGTGGGATTGGTAAGGGAAAGGGAAAGGGATCCGATCGAGTGGGCGTGGCGCTGGGATCCGGGTCCGGGTCCGGGTCGGGATCGCGAGGAACCGAAGTGACAGGCGGCGTCGCGGCCGACGCGGAGACCGTCACAAAGGCCTTTCTCAACGGCTTTGCCTTTTCTCCGTCTTCAGAGGCTGCGTCTGCGGCGGTGGCAGCGGCAGCGGGTGGCACGGCGGGCGACGGCAGCTCTACGATGATGCTTGTCGACTTGGAAGAGGAAGACGATGACTTGGAGGAGGAGGAGGAGGACGAGGAGGAGGACGAGGAGGACGAGGACGAGGACGAGGACGAGGACGAGGACGATGACGACGAGGACGACGGACGACGGACGACAAACGGAGCACTCATGGTGGACGTCCAGCCGGCGGCGGACGCGGCGGATCGAGGCCAGAAGCGCGACCGGCGTCGGCGGGAGGACCGATCAATGACATCGTCGGCTGCGAGAGGCAAGGACCGCGAGGGCGTCGGCGTAGTAGAAAGCGCGGCGGCGGTGGCGGCTGGCCAGTTGGAGGAAGGGTTTACGACGATCAAAATGGAGGAGTGAAAAGAGTTCTCTGTCGATGTCGTCGTCCCTTCTCGTTTGTTTTTGTTCCCCGTTCTGTACATACGGCGGTTTTATATCTTCCTTTGACCGCTCGTCATCCGTATACTTATTCTGAACTTATCCATCCCCCCACCTTTTCTTTTTTGTGTTTCTTCCTTCCTTAATATGTCCCGAGCTCGTCCTTTCGTTTGTTCGTCCCTCCGCTTTCTTTCTTTCTTTCTTTCGTTCGGTCTCTTGTGTCGAGCAATCCATGTCGACCGTCCGTTCGTCCGTTCGTACGTCCGTTTGTACGCACGTTCGGGCTCGGCTTTGGTTCTCTGAAGTGATACATACCACCGAACCGAGATATACGCAATCTACTCTCCGTTCTCTACTACAGTCAAACGTATTTGTTAGCATACGGGTTCAGAGGAATGCCTTCGCATAGCGCATAGCGATCTCCCTTTCCCGTTTGCTCCCCAGCCAAAGCGCTGGTCTATATGCATACTAAACATACCCGCATATTGCATAGCACTGACACCGGTGCCCGTCCTTAACCAGGTATGCCCCTCGGCATGCATAGTTAGGGTTGAGGATCACGTGCATCCTCGTGGGTGTTGGAGATTGGCGGCGACGAGCACCGTGGTTACGCGGCTGAAACAATAACGCACCAGTAACATCCACTTTCGTCCATCCACCGTCAGTTCTAACATTACTACAAGTGGGTGCTTGTCCGCGTTTCACCATCTCTTTCAAAGAACATGTCAACAAGCAGCGTAAACAAACCGATCTTCGACAATTCTTTTCTGCCCACGCTTCTTCTTGAACATGGTTGTGTTATGGCGTGTACATACTCTATAGTAAAGCTTGGAATTCATGTCTTGATGGACGCTATCGACTGTGGCAAGGACTGCGGCAAATATGCATGGACCCCCTCTGTGTGGAGCCCTCGCGCTATACAACTCGTATGCTTATAGACAAGTTTGACTGTACATCGCCTCGCCGTTGATTGATTGATTGCATTGATTGATTGATTGATTAATCTGCTTAACAGTCCAGTCGTGAACGACCTAAAGGGAGTATAATATAAAGAGAGGCAAGAGTGCAATGAGAAAAAAAGGCATACTGCGGTAGAGTTACTGCGGTAGGTGATAGATTTATTGATTGATTAATCCGTTTAAAGTCTTTAATACAGGCCAACTGCGGCCTAGAGAGACTGACGACGATAGGCGAGGCGAGGCGAGGCGACGGCCGCAGCGTTTTGGACGAGCGACAGGAGCAGCAGAAGGGAGGAGCTGAACAAGCGTCTCGTCTTGTCTTGTCTGCTTGCTTCAGGCGCCTGCCGTTCGTTCGTTAAAGCCGACGAGGAAGCGAAGCGCACGACCAACGGGCTCACCGTCTTCTTTTAGTATTCCCTTTCTTTGCTTCGTTTTGACCCCGTCATACCGCCATCATGCCTCCAACAACCGCCGCCGCCGCCGCCGCCGCCGCCGCCGCCGCCACCACCACCGCCGCCACCACCACCGCCGCTGGCAAAAAGTTGACGAAGAAGCAGCAAAAGGCGCTCGCTCATCGATCCGGCGAGCGAAAACGCGATGGGGATTATGGGAATGGGAATGGGAAGAGGAGGGCGGAGGAGGACTTGATTAGGGATTTGCCGGAGATGGACGACGACGTTGATGATGGACCAGGGACGGCGGCGGGGACGGGGACGGAGGCCAAGGCCAAGGCCAAGGGCGCCGGTCTCAACGCTGGACGAGCAGACGGAAATGAGAAGAAGCGGAAACGGTCTTCAAAGCGGGACGACGCCGGGGAAGGAGGAGGAACAGAGGAGAGCTCGACCAAAGGGGACGAAGACGCAGAGGCGGCGGCGGCGGCGGGGAGGAATAAGAAGCGGCGGAAGGGCGGCGAGAAGGAGGGCGGGCAGACGACACGGTATATCGTCTTCGTAGGTGAATGCGCCAGATCTCCTCTCGAGCGACCGGAAGAGACGTCTCATCTCGTCACCTTCTCCTCGCACAGGCAACATGCCCTTTGATGTCACCACTGAGAAGATCCTCAAGCATTTTGAAAACTGCGGTGAGCTGCCCCCTCGACCCCCCCCCTTCACTTGACTGATCTCACCCCTTCTTCGACGTCTCCCGTCGATCGGTCGGCCCCTCGTCCCACCTCGCAGGAGAGGCCCCGAAGATCAGGCTCCTCACCAAAAAGACGTCCGCCGTCGACGCCAAGGACAAGAAAACCAAGGGCAAACCGGCCAAACCCACTTCCAAAGGCTGCGCCTTTCTCGAATTCTCCTCCCCGAACAGCCTTCAAAAGGCGCTCCGCTTCCATCACACTTTCCTCAGCGGTCGCCAGATCAATGTCGAGCTGAGCGCGGGCGGGGGAGGAAAGAGCGAGGCCAGGAGAGAGAAGATCAAGAAAGCGAACGAACGACTCGAGCTCGAGAGGGTGGGTTGCGTTCGGCCGTTTTGCTCTCGACTTTGCTCCACTGACCGTCCGCTACCCTTCATCCATTCTTTACGGGCAGAGGAAACTCCACGACAAATACATCGCGCCGGCAGCCGAGTCGAAGGCAGCCGAGCGAGAGAAAGCGATGAACGAGGCGTTGGAGGTGAAGGGATGGAAAAAGGGCTCTGGTGGGACGAAGGAGACGGCGAAGAAGGGCAGCAAGATGCCCAAGTGGATGGCGACGGGGGCCAACGCTGTGCGCTTGGAGGGTTGAGTGCGCCAAGCTGCGCGCTTGACGGGCGGGGCGTTTTATCTTTTGTCTCTCTTCGACCGGGATACCCTTGGCCGTGTCCTCCCCGTTGATGTGGCCCGTGTCTCCATCGCGTCGCTCTCGGTCCGGCCCAATGATGACAACCGTCAGAGAGGGATGAGGATCCCCACCGAGGCGGACACCGACGTGTTCCCCATCCCGGACGCGCTCGCGTCCCGGTTGGCATCGACGATCGGAGAGCGAGAGAGAGGGCCGCCAAGCCATTCATGCGCGTCCAGGCGCCTTCGGGAGCCGGACGCCCCCACTGGCTCTGCTCGACTTCTTCTTTCTCTCCAGGCTCGTCGGTGGCCCGTGAAGGTGCTCGGGCGAGGCGTCCGTCCGCATCCTGCGGCGATCGTTCTCGCTCGGCAAGAACGGAAAGCTGAGGGCACCGTCATTCCCTTGAGATCCGTCCCCTTGCGAGCGCTTGGATCATGCCGCTGAGCTGTGAGAATTGTCAGTGCTTGGACCAGAGGATCGGAATAATCTTGAGCTCCGCAGACCTTGTCTCCAACTATTGAGATTCGACTTGGGCAAGTGGAAAAAGAATATACATGTGCCGTCGGCTTGGTGTGGCCGGCCTCGAGGGTCGGTGGTCCTCCTCCAAGGAAGCCGGAGCGCTCCGGTCGAGGCGCCGCACTCAGCGCAACGTGCTTTCGTGCTTCCATCGCCCGCTCACGCAAATGAGCTCAAGAAACGGGCCCATACCACCTACTCATGCCCTTCCCCACTCAGACCCAGACCGATACCGACACCAAAATTCAATCCGAGCGCCGAATACAGCTCCTCGAGCTTCTTTCTCTTCTGACCCTCGCATGCCCAGTGAGGCCCCCCACTGTTCATCGCCGCCATCGACTCCCCCCTTCGCCCCACCTCGCTGTTCTCCCGTTCCCCGCCGCTGTAGCTCCCGTCACCCTCGTTGTCCGCAGAGTCTGCGCTGAGCGAGCGGTACATGCTCACTATCGACCTCGGGCGTTCGCCAACGGAGAAGGAAGCGTTGGCTGGCGAAGTATACGAGCGTGCCGGCCCATCGGTTGCGGTCGTCGCCGTCGTCACCGTCGTCGTCCCAGTCGTCGTCGTCGCAGAGTCGGTCGCCAAGCCCGGCGTGCACGCCTCCTCGTCCTCTTCTTCGGACGAGCTCGATAGGGCCGCCGGAGGTAGTGAACGAAAAACAGGAGACATGGACGGCGCCGGAGGTGGGCTGGATCTGAAGATGCTCAACGAGGTGAGCGAGTCGCATCCAGTTAGCTCCTTTGCGACGTATTCCACACCGTGCGCCCCGGCCAAGCCAGGCGCAGCGAGACCTAGTGCAACGCCGAGGCCGCCTCCATGATCGTCCTCCTTGGCCGCCGTCGTCGTAACGTCGGGATTAGGAATAGACGCAGCTCGGTTGCCTGGGGAGGTGGCGACGACCTCGTCCGGGGAGTTGGCGACGACCTCGTCCAGGTCGTCCAGGTCGTACTCGAACGCTGGGCTGTCCCCGTCGGCCCGCGAGTGACCCGCTTCACCCACCACCATCGGGCTGCTCTCGCTGAGACTGCTCGTCGTGCCTTCTGCGCTGACGATCACTACCGGCGGAGGTGGCTTCATGTCTGGAGCTGGGAGTGGGGGCGGCGTCGTTGTATCCGTCACGGTGCCGACGTTTGCGCCTCTGGGAGCAGGTGGAGAAGAGATATCCACAGGAGCCGGGCTCGGACTCCTCGAATTCGTCCTATCCTCCAACACCTCCCGATCCGCCGCACTGGCATTCACCACAACCAACCGCAAAGGCCGGACGGGACTGCTCGCCGCATACATATCCAGCGTCGTCGTCGCCTTGATCTTTCCCCTGTCGTCGTTGTCATCGCCGTTGTCGTCGCCGTCCTCGTCGTCGTCGTCCTCGCACAAGACGCCACCGCTGCCGCCGCCGCTCGAGGCGCGTCGTGATTGAGCGCGCTGCCACCCCATCGCCGGCTGTCTGCTCAGACGCTGAAGCCCAGCCCTGACCACGTCCCTTTCGCCACCACCGGTCCTGACCCTGTCTCGGCTACCGAAATGCGAATCGAAGCGCACAAACTCAAATTGCTGAGAGCCGATCCTTACGAATCGCTTCGAAGGCCGGCGAGACGGGGAGGGCGAGGGCAACTTGGACGGCACGCCTTTGCCTCTGGTATAGTGCACGGAAGTGCCGGATGGGGTGCGAAAAGGAGTGGCGGAGGGTGGTGAAGGAATGACGTCCGGCTTTCCCTTGTCGTCGTTCTGAATGCGTTTCACGCTCGAGTGGTCAGACTTGCGCTCGCAGTCCATCATAGCACCGTTCAAAACGACCGCCCCCTCCTTGGCTCTGCATTTTATCATCTTGCTCCTGTTCCTGAAAAGCGGCAACTTGGAGGGCAGCCTTTTGATGAAAGCGCTGGCGTTGTGAGGAGCTTTGTCCGCTCCGCATCCTCCGCGGAGATGGTTCACTTCCGCTTTCTTCAGCACTTCGCTTTCCGGACGAGCCCCTGCATGACTGGATCGACTGTCTTCGCTTCTGCTTTCTCGAGTGAATTGCTGTCGCTCTTGAGGAAGGGGAGGCAGAGGATCTCGAGGCGGTGGGCCTTGTGGTGGCATGGAACCTGAACCCAGACCCGAGGCCGCGCCCGGCACAGGTGGGAGCCGTCTTTGCGGCGGCGGCAGCTGAATCGGCAGGAGACCCTGAGCCGCGAGGTCCGCCGAGCCACGCCGGCTCGAGCCGAGCGACATGTCGGAGCGGTTCGAGTACATGCTTGAACGACGGCTGCTGCCGCTCCCGCTGACGGGACTCGACGTGGTGCTAGTCGGGCCGACGCTGGGGTGCGCAGAAGATACGGATAACGAAGGGCGTGGGAAGAGGCGGAGAGTCTCCTTAGAGGGGAGGTTTGTTAGGACGTCCGAGCCGTCGGCGGAGTGGTGACCGTCGTCTCCTTCCCTGTTGGTTGGGCGAGGGTGCCGCCAGTTGTCTCCTTCCCCGCTCTCTGTACGAGCAGCAATGGATCGACACTCGGGGAAAACGATGGTGTTCTGATTATCCGAAGCCGTTTCGGCATGCGCTGTAGAGGAAGGACCGACTCTGGACCTCTTCGCTTCCACTTGTGCGCGCAACTGACTAGCCAGCCCGATGGGGCCGCATACGGTTTGAGGACCAATGATGGCCGACGCCTCGGCAGTCACAGCGACAGCCTTCCCTCGGCCAGCCGCGCGAGGCGCCCTATCCCTCGCCGGAATTTCACGACCGTCGTCGCTCGTGCTCGGGACGAAGGCCACCCTCCGCTTTCCCTTCGCACCTCTCTGCAGGTCCGGCGGATTGACGGCGAGACCTCCTTCCAAGGCGTTTTGGTCGCTGAGGTCGGTAGGAACATCCGACTCGGAGCTGACTTCCTTCGAAGGCATCAAAGCTAGCTCGGCGGCTCGAGCCCTCGCTGCGTAAGTGCTTCCGGGAGAAGAGACGTAAGCGCTCGGGCTCGAAGTAGCGGAGTAGAAGGCGGTGGGAGAGTGAGTGGGAGCGGGGGAAGGAATCGTAGGTGACACGGCAAGAGAAGGTGCGGCCGTGTGGGGACTCAAGTTGGGCTGTTGGGTGAGGCTCCTCGACCGCGAACGCGGCCATGCCACTGCCTCGTTTTGGCCCTTCTGCGCACGCCACTGGCGCCAATACGAGGGCGAGGAGGAAAGCGATGATGCCCGAGGGCGCCCGCCAGCTAGTTGGGCCACCTCGGCGGCCACGGTCTCAGACTCCAGGGGCGCAGATGCCAGGCTCGTCGGGGAGTAAGCGCAGGAGCAGACTCCGCCATGGCCTTTACAGCCTCGGATGATTTGCACGTCCGTCTTCATCGGTGTGGAGGGGGACGTCGGCCCTCTATTGGCAAGGGGGAACGGTGGCAAAGGGCGTGAGTCGGTCCTCTCCCTTTCCTTGCCTTTATCCTTGCGCGGCATGATCACCTCGGCCTCGGCCCCCCTCCCCTCGGCCTCCCTCCCGTCGGCCTCCTGCTGCCCCAGCTGAGAGATGATCTCCTCCGCCTCGGATCCGATTTGTTGCACAGCAAGCTCCAAGCTCTCCGCAAAGCTGCCCTGTCGGGAATGATCGGCCATGTTGGATCGGGAACCGAAGAGGTAAGGCAGGCTGGTGTGAGAAGCTCTGCGCGAGTGCGAGTAGGAAGAATGCTGGCTGGCATTGAAAGGGAACGGCGCAGCTGGGACAAGACGCTCTCCCATCGGCGCGCCTCTACCGATGGGGATGGTGTCGCCCTGAGGACCCGAGACGGGCGAAGGGGCCCTCGAGTGAAAGCGCGAGACACGCTCCTCAGCCTCGCGGATGATGGCACCAGCTTCAATTACTCGGCTGAGCCGACGGACTCCCTCAAGGAAGGTTTCGCGCGATTCGCCGTCGCCTTGGGGAGGGGTAACGTGCGTGCCCGGAGTACGCGCTGGGGAATCCGGACGCAGACGGCGGCGATCTTGCTTTGTTGGCGTCGCAGCGGCCGAAGAAGGGCCGTCGGCTTTGCCTTTCCCCTTGTCTCTTTGTCTTTCGGCGGGACGCGGGAGCAGGTCCAAAGGCCGTTCGTCTTGGTCTCCCCGACGAGACTGCCAGCTGGGAACAAAAGCACCATCGGGTCCCTGATTGGCGCGACTTGAGTCAGATTTAGCTCGCGGATGATGGAACACGTTGGAAAGAGAGCTGGAACGGGGGAACTCTCTCGCAACAGCGGATTCACGAGTGTTTCGGTTTCCTGTAGACGTCGACGGACCTGGGTGCGGCTCGAGAATAGGGAAAGAGACTTGCGCTTCCTCTGGTCGCGCGCTAGAGGACGGCCCTGCCTGTTACAACAAAGGAAAAAATAAGCCTTGCTTCCTAGGACCTCTGCAATGAGACTGACTCGGGTAGACACTTCCGTACCCGGCCCCCTCGTGACTCGCGTAAGGTGCATACATTCCCCCACAGACATCCTCGCTTCTTGTCTCCACCCACACCGCGAATGCTCACTAAAGGATCTTGATTCGGCGGTACCGGAAGCATAGGACCAAGCCTTGGCGGCAAAGGTGGTGCATCCTCGGAAACCTGGAAAGGCGCAGAGATCCTGGGAACGCCAGCCCAGTGGGTGGCGCTTCTGCTCCGTCGGTGATGGTGTTTTTTCAAGGACCCCGACTTTTGGAGAGTCGCACAACTCCCTGCCTCTTGGATGGCGTCCGTTGGTTGTTGCTTTCGAGCGTCGGCAGAGGCTACATCACGTTCTCTGGGGACAGATCCGCTTCGAGGACGCAGGATAGAACGCCGGAGGTTGGCGACGCCGAGAGAAAACGAGCGGGAGCGCGCGCGACCGCGCCTAGCCTCGTCTCCGTCTGATTCGAATCCACCGTCTGGAGCGACATAGACGGCCGACATGGGGTGCTGACCGCCGCTCTCTCCTTGGAGCGGGCGGGCAGGGGGGTCAGATGATTTCGCCGGGCTCAAGGCATCTTGAGCTATTTTGAGGTGAGCGCTGAAGGGCTGCGTGCCGGATCACACAAGAAAGACGAGGCCCGTCAAACGAGGTTCCGCGAGGAAGGATTCGGTCCTTCACAACACGTCCAGGCGTCAAAGAAGTGAGCAAAGGCGACTTACCATCTCTCCAGCATCGAAACGGCCTTTGTGCTTGCCGAACCATCTCCCCCAAGTTTTAAATCTGCTGCTTGTACTATGAGTGTCGGTAGGGTCAGGGAGTGTTTGTGCCTTGGGAGTACTGGCTGGGTCGAAGAACTGCGGGGAAGTGTGAAGCTGAGCGGGTTGAGCGGACAGCTGGCCAGTGGAGGGCTGAGCGAGTGCTGGCATATCATTCGTGGCAGAGCAGACCCCTTTTCCAGAAGGTGTGGTGGGCAAAAACGGCGGACACGATACGCCCGCAAGCGATATAGCGGAGGAAGTCGATCTTGAGCGTTGGCGAAGAGCGGATGCTGTGGGGTGCGGAGGAGAGGGAGAAGGCACTGGCGGCAAGGGGCGAGACAAAACTTGATCGCTGACGGCAAGCTGGTGAGCTCGTTTGAGAGAGCCCGTGGACCTGGCGTGCCGCGATGCAGATGGCCGGCGTCGGTCAGCGTCATCTAGAAGAGGAGGAGCAACTTGGTCGTCACGCTTAGGGCGGCCGGCGACTAGGCGAGTAGGGACGGCCATGGCCACGGTGAGCCGGAAGGGTAGGTCGTGAGGGAGGAGAAAGGGAAGAGAAAGGAAAGTGAGAGGAGGAGGAGAAAGAGGCAGATTTAACGGGGGAGGGAAGTGAGCTTCCTAAACCGGCTGAGACGAAGTCATCCGAGTCGCGATTGCGCGACTCCGGGCAGCGCCCGTCCAGGCGCGCCATAGCTAACGGAGGGATGGCGCTCGTGACATTTTCCATTTGCCCATTTCCTTTCCGGACCTCGACTACACTTGGGACGGAATGGTCGAAGGACGGAAAGAGTAGGTCCGAGACGTGTGCGTTCGTTCCTGAGAAGTCGCTCTCTATTTTCGGGTGAGCCTTGGCCGGCCGTCGTGCCCCCGCAACGAATGACTGCAACGTGTACCGTCTGGACGAGCTTGCACCGACCGGGTGGAGGCAAGAACATCGAAAGTTGACGTTCCCGTGCTGTTTATCAAGTATGGGAGCGCCTTGTTTGTTTTGTTCCTCTTCTTCTTCGTCGTCGTCGTCGGCGGCGGCTTTCGGTCGAAGCGTACTTCTTCGATGTGTCCTGTCTACTCTCGCCGTCAGTCCGGCCTGCGTACGGCTGCGGCGACGGGGCGAGGGAGGAAGCGTGGCAGCCCACCCTCGACAAAGTGGCAGCACGTGACGTCACGTGAAATTCACGTGCCCGTGACCGACACGATAAGGTGTGCGTGGCTCACGTGACGCCATTTTTACAGGGGTGGGCTGCGTTTTGTGTGGGAGGAGACGACATTGCTCCGAGTCCTATCTCTGACGTAAACGACAAAAAGAAGAAGAAGGCGTCTTCACGGTTCAAGCCAAACAATATTTCTGTGCAGACGTCTCGAGGCAGCTTCGAATCGAGGATGAGACGAGCGGCGGCGACGAGCGGCGGCGACGAGCGGCGAGGCGACTCGGAACGCAGGCAGCTGGGATGGAGACGGCCCTTAGGGCCACTCCATCGTCCTGCTTCAGAGCCTTCGACGGCGGCAACGCCATCACGGTGTCACGGCTCGTGCAGGGGCGGCACTCATCTACTACCTGTCATCTCTCGTGGAGACGCTGAACGGGAAAAGACAGGTAGAAAGACGGACCCCGGTAGGCCCGCCGTGTGGCCCTAACCCCTCTGAAGCAGTTGCACCGCTTGCTCCCCGTGTCATGACTTCGGCGCTTCGAGGTCTTCGCTGACTGTGCATACCTCAGCATTACCAGGCTTTTACACTCAGAACGGAGGAGGACGGTGGAGGGCGAGACGACGGATGGCGACCAACGGCAAAATGATCATAGCTCGACGCGACCGAAGGCTTTGCCGCTATGTACAGCGTCACTCGCGATCGAGATTAAGATCCGCCGACGGTGCAGACGCACGTTCAACAAGTCGACGACCCGAACAGGTTCGGGCACAGGTTCGTCGAGGTAAAGGGAAGATTAACAAAAAAAGCGTAATGTGCGCCACAAGTAACACAAGTAAAGGGGAGAGTTACAGAGGCAAGGGGAAGAGGTGTCAAGGTCCTGGCTTAGAAAAAGAAGTTACGAGCGTCCGCAGCGAGGACGAGCCTTGGCGCTCGCAAATACTCCGTAGTCCGGGTGACCAGCATCGAAAAATTCAACCTTTCAGTGGCTCACCCAGTCGGGTAGAAGACAATGAAGCTGACGTGAACGTTTTGGCGACTTTGAGACTCGGAGAACGTCCATGTGGCCCGGATCACGGCCGCTCACACAGCGCCGTATCCGGCCGGCTGTGGAGCGCCGGGCTGTACGATGGGCTGCTGGTAGGGGGCCACGGGGGCGGCGGCGGGCCCGGTGGCGGCGAATTGGCCAGTTCCGACGTACTTGTAGCCGCCGTGGCCGTACCTCTTCTCGGCTTGCATCTGCGCGAACGTGGGATGACGTCAGTACGGCTCTGCGAGATGCGACGGAACCTAGAAGTGTGGCTCACCCTCTTATATATGAGGTAGAAACTGGTGAGGTGTAATGGCATCGGCATAGCTATGCGTCAATGTGCCGAGCGAGCGCGGCGGACCTGTCATCCAAAAATCCATCGTGGTACTCACGCGTGTACTATAAAGACAGACACGTGAAAGAACGAAAGTGAGCTCAGGTACAAAAAAGGTTCATTCCAGCAAGCTGCTCGGAAGAATGCTCACTGTGTCCGGGAATGTAGCCCAAGACGGTGAGGAGAACGTTGACTGTCCGAGAAGGGAGCGTTCAACGTCGTCGGTCTGTCAACACGAGCATAGGACGACTCGGGAGGTGGAGGGGAGCGTAAAACGACGATGTCCCGCTCACTCAATAGGTCGCAGGAGCAACCGGTCATAAAGAACGCCGCCGCGGGAGGGAAGAGGATGGCGACGATAATGAGGATGATATCTGCGGGAGAGGGATGTTTGCGCACGTCAGACCGGTCAGTCAGTGTCGTGACGGCCTCTTATCGCCTCGACGAGGACAAGCGCACCGGAACTGCGGACCATGTTGGCGGCGGACGAGAGTGTGCGCGCAAGTCAAGATGAACGAGACGTTGAGATGCTCTGGGAAAAGCGAGGTGGTGGTAGCAGGACTGGCTCTCTCCCTCTCCCCTCTCCCCTCTCCTCCGCCGTGCCCTCCGACTCGCAATCGATCGATCGGCCTGGAGGTGATCACGCTTGCAGCTTGCCGCAGCGTTTGGTCACCCTTCTCTTCGTGCAAGATTCGCCCCCGGTTGTACCACTTTGTACTTATCGGCCCTGTCTCTCTTGGTGTCGTTTTGAGATCAGGCGACACAGGCACGAGCAAAGCCATATTCCCCAAAATTCTCGCTCTCTTGGCGCTCCTTCTCAGGAGCTCGCAGCGGCTTCGACTCGGAGCGAGCGTCGCCCTCTCCCTCGCCCGCCCTGCGCCGCACCTATCTCCGTCGTCCGCCCTCGTTTCCCCTGCCCGCCAGCGCCGTTCTTTCAGCACGGCCTTTGCCAAGATGAGATGGCATGTCAAGCTCTTGACACCCCCTTCCTCCGATACCACTGCGACTGTGTATGTGCACTTCGACTCGGCGAGGTACATCTTCAATGCCGGCGAGGGGACGACAAGGACGGCCTTTCAGAGAGGCACCAGCGTCAAGAAGGTCGGTCAGGTGTTCTTGACTAGCGCCGGCGTCGAGTCTGGTGCTGGTCTTCCTGGTAAGTCCGGTGCCTTTGGAGAGTTGAAAGAGTGTTCGAGTAGGTTGGCTCAAATGGATATCTGGCCTTGCACCCCTTCTGCCGTCGTTCGTAGGCTTGCTGATGACCATGGCCGACAGCGGGATGAAACAAGTAGATGTATTTGGGCCCCGTAACCTCACCCACTTCATTGCCACCATGCGTCTGTACACACAAAGGTGAGACAATGAAAGGGCATGTCCAAGTTCCAACCCCCCGTTTTTCCCCAGCTGATTTGGGACCATCGCTCCCTGATAGGGATACAATGACGGTCACCCCGCACGAAGTCGAACTTTCAGAGTCAGCCAACGCTCGGCCAATCTTTGAAGACGACAATATGTCCGTCTTCGGGGTACCCCTCCTTCCAGATTCTTACCCCAATTCGACCCAGCCCAACGAGCGCAAACGGAAGCGCCCTGACTCCTCTCCCCAGCGCCAGGAATATCGCTCACCAAAGTTGTTTAGCCACCTCGGCTCGGCCTCGGGTACGATCTCATCGGTTAACAACGATCGTACGGAAGGCAACATGGATGTGTCCGGTAGAGCGTGGATGCGGCGCGACTTTGCTCCCCGTGGTCGAGACGCCGACCGGTTTCGAGAGGCGATCGTGAAAGACATGTTCATTGACACCAACACACCCGAGGGAAGAGCTCTTCTTCCTGCGCCGAAACCAGCAAGCTCGATGGAAGTCTCTATGGACGGCGCCCAGGGCGTACTTATCTCCCGAGCTCCGCGACCCATTCGTGGACCGTCGCGTTGCTCCAAACCACTGCCTCCTCCACCGCTCCCCTTTCCACAAGATAACCCGGCGTCCGCGTCCTGGAGCTCCCCTCCCCTCGCGGTGAGCTATATCTGCGTCGCCAAGCCCATGAGGGGGAAATTCGATGTCGCCAAGGCGAAGCAACTCGGTCTCAAGCCAGGTCCTGCTTACGCGGCGCTCACCCGGGGCGAGGACGTGACGACTGAGAACGGACGGACGATCCGGAGTGCAGACGTGCTTGGACCCACACGTCCCGGGTCCGTATTTTTCGTCATGCGCGTGCCCACCGTAGAGCATATTCCTCCACTTTTGCTCAGTCCCGCCTGGGAGGCTTTTCGGCCGAGAGAGGGAGGTAGGGTGCCTACCTTGGACGAGGACCCGTTGATGAGGACGCCCCCGCACCTAGTTGTGCACCAAGTGGCGGACGACGTGCTCGAGGATGAGCGATACCAGGCATGGATGCGCGGTTTCGGCGACAACGTGCATGTGAGCGGTCCTCTATCACGGTTTCATCGCCACACTCATCTCGCTAAGAAATCCTTTTTGGCGCGCACAGCACACCATCGCATCGCCAACGTACTGCGCAGACCGTGTCATGTTTCCTTCCTCCGCTCTTTCCCAGTTGCGACTGAACAAGTTGAACCGGGACATCTTCACCTTGCCGAAGTACGAGCTCGATCCGCGGAAGTCGGTCGCTGATGGTAAGCGGACCCTATTCGTTGTCATTGGAACAAGTCCACTGGCTCACGCCTCTTCTTTTATTTACCGTTCCAAAGTTCCCAACCTTCCTGCATCGGTCGCCCCTTTCACCGCCGACGCCCAAGTGGTCATGGAACCCAAAGGCCCTCCGGCGCTCCCTCCCCCAGGCGTCAACTTCGACTTCGCCGCACCTTCCCCGAAAGCAGAAAAGGCTGCAAGCGCCTTGAGCCACCGTAGTTCCACTCCGTCCGAGCAAGCCCGATCCGAACAGGCCTGGAAGGACTTCTGCGAGGCCGTTCAGGAGGCGAGGGAAGTAATCGAGAAAGAGGAGAAGGAGAACAGCGGGAGGTGTCCGCACGACGACTTTGGGCTTATCGTGACCGCTTTGGGTACGGGCAGCGCCATGCCTAGCAAGTATCGGAATGGTGAGCAGATGGTCAAGAACTAAGGCCAAAATCGTACCGGATATCTCCCCGTTCCCATCAACTGACGACGCCACTTCGATTCTTTTTTTGTCCTGCAGTCTCGGCCACGCTTATTCAAACTCCTAGCTCCGGCTCAATTCTCCTCGACGCGGGAGAGAACACCTGGGGCCAACTCTGTAGGCGTTTCGGCCGAGACAGCCAAGCAGCTCGCACCATCGGCGGCCTACTCCGTCAAGACGCACCCAACACGGACATGCCTGTTGAGAGCGCGCAGGACGTATTACGGAGCGTCAAACTTCTGTTCGTCAGCCATATCCACGCAGATCATCATGCCGGCGTGTCGCGTTTGCTCGTGGAGAGGAGGAAAGTGAGCGAATGAACTGAGCGAGGCGGGGCAGTCACGCCGCCAGTGCACGAAGGGAGCCAATGCATGCTTAGCACTTCTTCGCCCTTTCTCTTGTACACGCGTGTATTGCAGCTCTCGCCTCCCCCCACCGAGCCGCTGTTCGTGATTGCGAACGAGTACACGCGGCTGTATCTCTCCGAGTATCATCAGGTGGAAGATTTGGCGCTCGGAGCTTCTAACGGCGTCCATTTCATCGATGCCGAGCATCTGGATTGGCAGCATGGCGTCGATGGCGTTGTGGACGATCCTTCGGAGCGATCTTCCGCCCGAAAGATTAACTCCGACAGAGGCGACTTCCGACGAAAGTGAGTTTCTGTCTCTCCTCGACTTCTTTTTCGCAAAGAAGAAGATAGCGTCTCATGGCGGATCGCTCTCCCGTCCCGTTCGCTTCACCCTTCGACAGGTCCAAGGAGTTCGTGAAGCAACTCAAGGACGCATCCGGTCTGTCGTCGGTACAAGTCGTCTCTATGGACCATCGGACTTGGAGCTGCTACGGTTTAGTGGTGACCCATAAGGATGGATGGAAAATTGCGTGAGTGTTTTTCCGGCTGCTGCTACGACATTTATTATTACCTCTGCTTCTCACACCCGCTCGATCACGTCGGATGTTCTATTCAGATACTCGGGCGACACGAGGCCGCACATGCCTTTCGTAGAGGCTGGCAAGGATGCCACACTCCTCGTACACGAGGCAACGATCGAGGATGAGAAGCCGGAAGTGGCAGACTTTAAAGGTCACAGCACCTTTGGCCAGGCCATCGATGTTGGCGTCCGGTGAGTTGGCGACGAGGAAAGGAGAGAGGGGCGACAAAGCAAACGCGAAGGCGCCGCACACTGATACAATCGTCCTTGTCCACCCTCCGGCACCTCTTCGTGCTTGCTCGGTGAAACGCAACGCGAGCAGTATGCGAGCAAAGCACATTCTTCTTACCCACTTCTCTCAGCGTTATCCCAAGTTCCCTCGACTCACTCTTCCATCGAATGCCGTTTCCGACGCTAGCGCGGCCGCCGAACCTACAAGCTCTTCATTGCAACCGCCACCTGTCATCGCGCCGTCCTTCGATCTGATGACGCTTGCATTATCGTCGATGTGGAAAATGTCGCACTATACTAATGCCATGTTCAAGCTCTTCGCCGCGGACATGGATGACGACGACGAAGGAGAGAAGTTGGTGAGAGGCGGGGTCGACGAGTTGGTGGAGCGGCCGGGAGGGGGAGAGAAGAAGGGAAAAGGAGACGGGGAAGAAGAAGAAGAAGTGAAGTGGCCAAGATGTCCGTGTTGAAGAGAAGAAGGGTGAGGGAGAAGGGGGGAAGAAGCAAGGAAGGTAGGAGAGCGGTTGGGCTTGGTTTAGAGCCGCAGAGACGAGTTGTGCGCGACAGAGGTTCGACGCGGCTTGGCGGGGATGAAATTCGAATCTTGAAGAATGCTTCAAAGCTTTCAGAGCACCCATTCTGGCCTGTGGACTACCAGTCTCATAGAACCTATGAAGGTCTTCCGTCCGTATGTAAACTTGGAGTGTGATCCGGAGTTGCACGAGTCTTTGCCTACGGGCCAAGAATCGAGATACATCCATGAAGGGTTGGGTCCGAGCGCTAATAATGGTCCGGCGGTTGCTGCGGCCGCTTACGTCAGCTTCAAGATTCGATGATGGCGACGGCGACGACGGTGACGAAGAAGCGTCGCTAAACGACGACGGCGCCGAAGGAGACGGGACAGACAGCGTAAGAGCACACCGGTCATGGTGAGTGGAGTGGCGTGTGTGACTTGCGCTCAAATGTGTTTATTTCCCTGCTCGAAAGAAGGCAACTGACCACAGCACGATCGTGGTGTGCACCATGTTGCCGCCCAGTCACTTCGCCGCCGGGCCCGCCCGCAGGCGTCGAATCAATCCGACCTCTACAGCAGAAGAACAGCGGAAGGAGAAGATCAAGAGCTCAGTCGAGCTCAGCTGCGAGAGATTACCGACGCTTTTGATGACGCCATACGCTCGGCGCGTATTCAGGCTGGAGAGGACGTGAGCGATCTGCCGAACCCGTATAACCGGGAGAAGACGGGGAGGGGCAAGCAAGTGGATAAAGAGAAAGACGCGGGAGCTACAGGTGGCGCGGGAAGTGGTGGGCTTTTCTCTGAGCTTGCGGACGCCGGTGGATTCTTGCTCGAGGACCAAGCGGACGATGCTGCGAATGGTGGTGGTGGGTTTCTCCCAGATGACGCTGCCGGCGGCGGCGGCGGCGGGTTCATTCCAGAGAAGGCTGGCGACGACGGTGGAGGGGGGTCCTTCCCTTCCAGGGCATCCACAAGCGCATCTTCGTCGAAGGCGATGGAGGGCGCAACGCACATCCCCCTGGAAGCAATCCCCGCTGCATTGCTCAATCTTCACCTCTCCCCATCGGACCCACTGGTGCTCGACATTTGTCGTGACACCGCCATCTCGCTCCGGCGTCGGCATGGGGAGATGACCGGCAGGAAGGTGGTATCGAGAGAGGATTTTGTGGAGGTCGCTAAGGTCCTCTTAACTGAGCGGGGCCAGATGGGGGGAGAAAATGCTTCGTCCGATGGCCGCGAACGGCTAGACCCATCGGAGATGGACGTGGACATCAACGATCCAAGTCGGCGGAGGAGGACGAGGAAACGAGTAGCAGCAGCCTCTTCTCCCCCCTCGTACAAAGAAGCGAGTTGGGACCGGGATGAGGAAGGAAAGGACGAAGGCGACGAGACGGACGCTCCTGGACCGCGGAAGAGAGGACGTCGCCAAATGGATCGTACGATGCCAGATCTGTCCGACGACTCGGAAGACGAGTTTCGTCCTTCCGATGACGAAAGCACCGGAGGAGGGTTTTTTCCGGAGGAGGCGGAGGCGGTTGACAGCGACGACGACTACACCAGTCGGCCGAGGGGTGGACACAGTAAAGCCAGACGAAAGGTCACGACGACGACGAGCGCGGGAGAGTCCGGGCGCAGGCGCAAGGGCAAAGGCAAGGCGCGCGATGACGACCTCGAAACAATGGATGAAGGCGACGAAGGAGGAGGAGGGGTGCGTCTCTCGGCGCGCCAAGAAAGTCAGGTACGGAGCGACTTTGCCGCTTTCTTCGCCTTTGCGGAGGAGTCTGCCTCGATGAAAGATGGTCTCGGCGGAAAAGGAGGTGGCGAAGGCATGCGAGGGAAAGGGGGAGGCGGGATGCTTGGGGCAGGGGTGGCAGAGAAGAAGGAGGTGAAGGATTTGGAAAAGAAGAAGATCACGTTCGAGAACATCAGGACGGTGGCCACCTTGTTGGGCGAGAAGCTAAGTGATGCAGACGTGAGTTCTTCGGTCGTATCCGCGCTTCCTTCCTTCGTCGTGCGGGTGCTCATCTCAGCCGCCGATGGCCCGTCTTGCAGATTCAAGAAATGCTCGACGAAGCGGGTCGTTTCCTCCCTTCTGACCTCCGGCCAGCTCAGCGTTCTTCCTCTAGTGGCGTGGATCTCGAAGTATTCAGGGGGATCATGGTACGGAATAGGCTCGTTTGAGATGGGAAAGGAGAGAATCAAGGCCGCATCTCAGGCGATGCACGATCAACATTGCCTGCCTTCACCATCGTCGTTGTCTTTTTCTTCGTCACTCTGCAATGTAGCGTCCGTGTCTTTCTTTGTACGATACGATAGGACAAGAGCGGATGAGAAAGGGGGTATGGTTCTAGACTTCCACTCTCCATTCACCCCTTCACCGCTTCGAGCTGTGCTTACCGCTCGTTCGGCCCATATACCAAATTAGACGCCAGATGGCGGAACACGACTACCGGCGAAAGAATGAAGCAACGAAGTAAATAAGGAGAGAAGGCAAAGGAAAGATATGCGGCGGTGGATCGGTCTGCGAAACATGATACGAGGTGCGATGGACAAGTAGCAACCGCTTCTGAAAAAATATTGTAACGACCAGCGCTCGCGCCCCCAAAGGAGGACTAGAAGATACCCGCAAGGTCTGCGAAAGGATCGTCCTTGCCCTTCTGCTGCGCCATCGATGAGGGCTGCTGCGACTGCGCGGCCGCCGCGCCCGGGACGTTGCCACCTCCGTTCTGCGCCTGGCCCTGAGCCACAGAAGCGCCAGGTGCGGAGCCGCCTGTCTGCATGGGAGTGAGCATCTGCGTAGGCGTACCAGATCGCTGCTGTCCATCACCGAGTTGGAGAGCACCCCAACCTCCCAACTGGGCCGCCGGACCTGGGCTGCTGTTGTTATTGTTGAAGACATTGCCGGAAGGTGGTAAGGAGGTCTTTGAGAAGAAGTCGGTGGGCAAGCCTGCGGGACCTTGTCGTGACGGCTGTGGTTGTGGGGCAGTCGCAGGAGTGTCCAGAGAAAGGGAAGCCAGCGCCTCGAGGTCGGAGGTCGTACCGGAAGCGGCGGATGCGGTGGGGGCAGTACCAATGATTTTGGGCTCTTCTTCGTCGAATGAGATCAGGTCCGTCGCTTTGGGCAATGGCGCGGAAGTGTTTCGCTTCGGGTCGAGCCTGTCGTGCAGATAACAAAGAAGAAGGGTGTCGTCGTGCACAAGCTAAGTTTGTAAATGCAAAGAACCTGAACCGATTCACTGGTGAAAAGAGCGTGCTCACGCAGGGTCAATCTCCGCTGTGGCAGAAAAGTCTCCCTTCTTGAAAGCCTCGTATCGCTGCAGCACCTGGTTCATCAGGTCGTTGATCAACAGCAGCCGATCTGAAGAGACATGGCAAGTTTCGACGTGGTCAACCGAAAGCAAACGCTCAGCTTTTCTCTCAGGACACCCTAATGTGGTCGTAGGGCGAACTGTAACTCACCCATGGCTTCCGACTCGCCATCGTCTTCCTCAACCTCGGACACCCATTTCTGAATCCTCGGCTGGACTTGTCGAATGTGTTGTGCGATTTGCTGTTCGTCGCATCGATGCGGGGCCAAGACAGTCATTGGCATAGCAATGGGTCAGACGGGTGAACGACTAACTTTGCTCGTCTCTCGTCTTCATACTCACCTCATAAGCGTCTCCCCTCACGAATTTCTCCCCCGGGTTCGCGTTGTTGAGCATGTCGTTGAGCAAGATGGCCTTTTGCTGCACCTTGTCGAGTTCCTTGGCCGTCTGTTTCTTGTAGTCTGGTTTCCGTTCCGGCTCCTGTGCGCGTGAGAAGCGATCGGGGGTCAAATCGAAAGAACGAATGAACGTGAGCCCTAGAGCCGGGCGCCGGACAACAGCGAGGTCGAGCAGGACGCGGTATCACAACGTACCGCGCCAGCCATGACCTTCATGAGCTCCTGAGCAGCTGCCAAATCCCGCGGCGTGCCTCTTCGGATGAGCTCTTGGAGTTTCTGCAAATGTTTTGTTGGAGCAGGTTATTGGAGGGACGAGGATGAACAGGTTGTTTAAACGGCACTAGACTTCAGTTTGCTGCTAGTTATTGACGTGTGCAAATGTCCCTGATTGTGAGGGGCGGCAGCTGATGTACTCACCGCGCCTTGTGCCGCACGATCCTCTTCCTCCAACTCGTTTGGAGATTTGAAGTTCTACCAACCACAACGAGGGCGATGACACGCGCCAAACACTCTTACTAAGCTTAGTTTTCGCTGCACAAAGTGTCGTCTTGCGATCTTCGACGGCAACCATGGACGACGGGCGGGGCAAAATCGCGCTCACCTCGCTGGTGTTCATCACCGCTTCTGATCGTCGATCCACCTCTGGCATGCGATATCCTGTGAAAGGGAAGGGGTCGATGGACAAGTCCACAACGTCAGATCGAGACGACGAGACTGGAACAAGGCGGACACAGCCATCCCTTCTTGATGGAAAAGAGGGTGGAAAAGGCAATCGCGACGGGGTGTCCCACCTTTATAGCACAACAACCGATGCATATCCCTGATATGCACCAAATCCTCCTTGTATTTGCTCGTAAGACAGATCGTCTGCTTCCACTGGTGCACGAGCTGCAGTATCTTGTTCATTACCGGGTTGGGTACGGCTGGAGGGCGCTCGGGGAAGCGCTTGACGAGCTCGTTGAGGAACTCTTTCGTCGCGATTTGGAGGTGGAAAGGGTAGCCGCAGTTTTTGACCAGGATGTCCAGGAGCTGGGGTGCAGCGAAGGAGCGAGGAAAGCAACGAGATGGAAGTAGACGGTATTCGATTGATAGGATTAGCTACGGCCCTATGTTCCCCAAATGTGCCAGACTCAGCCTGAAATGAGGTCGAACAGCTTACATGCAACGCCAGCATGGACACGTGAGGATTGCGATGGTTCACCATTTTCACAACGGCGACAGCAGCATCTCGTGGTCTGTGCAGATTACCGGGGCGGTGTACGAAGGAGTGCCAACTGACCGTCAGCTTTGCGCACATGGAAAGGGCAGCAGGAGCGATGAGAGAGGAAGGGGAGAACACGCACGTGTTTGCCTTCTTCTGGTTGATGTAATCGGCCAGCTCGAGGTCGAGGGCGAGGTTGGGCTCAAAGAGGGATGGATCACAGCATCGCTCTGTCGTGCGTGCGAAGCACCCAGCGCAGAGAGAAGAGAGAGGTCGAGAGACGAGGCAGAGAAGCCGAGTTAGCGGGTGAGCTCGTGGCTCTGAGATGCTTCTTCTTGCATGCCTTCCCTCCTTCTTTCCACGGCGACTCCCGCCCTGCCCCGCGTTGCCTTCCTCCTTCCCTGTCCGCCTCCATCTCCCAATGCTACTCACCGACATAGCTCTCAACCTTCCTCGAGGGTGCCGACGAACTTCCTCCTCCGAACTGCGTCGCCCAGTCCGCCCACCCCGATCCCGACGACCCAGAGCCGAAACCTGCGCCGGAGCCGAAGCCCGTCCTGGTGCTGCTCATCATCCTCGCTTCTGCTACGCTCTTCCGCTAGTCACAGTCGTTCCGGATGGGAGGAAGGGGGGAAAGGAGAGATGTGGTTATCTCCGGCGGTAAGGTACGAAGACTGGACGCCTTGTCTGCCCAACGAAGTCGTTCCCACCCCGATCCAACGCGGCGCTGGCTCTGCTGCGGCAAGCTTGGGCTGCGTTCTGTCCCGCGGCAGGTCGTCGGGTGGCTCGGTCAAGTCGGCCGCTCAATCCTGTGCGGAATGGGAACGTCGACTCGACTCGGTTTCAGCTGTGGACGTTTGAGGTCTGTTGTCTAGCTCCAGTGCATAGATAACATTCGCGTATGCACGGGCAGCAGTGGTAAGCGACATCTCTGGTTCCTATCGCTCTTGTGGCATACGCAAAGAGGGAGCGATAACAGCTCATTGACGAGATAATAGATGACGGGAGAGAGACACCTCGCAGAGGAAAGGGTTTCTCGGTGCTCGGCTAGACCGTCAAGCTCACTGAGTGTTTTCCATTTGAAACAAAAGGAGCAAGAGGAGGTGAGAGAGGAGGAGCAGCTGTCTCGTGTTCTGAGGAATGAGATGAGATGGGGCTGATGGAGCTACAGAGGAGTGGGATGGCTAGTTAGACTACAGGAAAGAAGCGGAGAGCGTCTAAGTACAATGGCAGAGAGAGGGAAATGAAGGGCGATGAGGACGATAGAGGTGATGACAGTGGCGAAGGCGCATCATACATCGCGAAGGAGAGTGAACATGAGGGACGACGGCGAAGCAGAAAGCAAAGCTGAGAAGACTATGACGGAAATCAGAAGATCGCAGAAATGCCAAATCTACTTGTTCAGCTCCTTCGCGCGCGCTTGGAGCTCTTCGTGACCTGAGGGGAAAGTAGGAAGAGGATCACAGACGGAATAGCGAGGAACGACAAGGATGGCTGTGTCGGTGAGCTCTACCTCACACACAAACATATCACCCGCTGCATATGTTCATACGGCAGTCCTTAGCACGCACTCTTCGGCTGCTCAACCTTGCTCGCCTCAGCGCCTGTCACAATCTGCGGCCCTGGGTGAGAAGCGATGGCGGCTTGGGCCTCAAACTTGCGATTGCCGGGACGGGACATGAGCTTGTCCTGGATGCTCTGGAAATCGCCCCCGCCGGTGCCAAGGGCAGGGTCGTTGTTGGGGTCGTTCGTCGTCGCCGGGTGAGGCTGGATGGTGAACTGCCGCTCCTCGTCGCCGCGCTTGGTCGAATCGGACATGGTGGCAGTTTTCCAGTATGCGCTTCTCGCGGGTGTTGAGTGTACGTGGAGCGTGCTTGCGATTGGCGACGTGGAGTATCGCGAGAGGAGGCGGCGATGGTGGTTCATTCGATGGTCGGAGCTCAGCTCAGCTCAGCTCGTCTCGCCGTCTCTCGCCTCATCACTGCATTGCGTCACTTCGATCGTTCCGTCCACGCTGCCGCCTCGCCGAGCTGCTGCTGCGGCAGCCGCCAGCCGGAGGAGACAGGCGGGCTTAGGCGGGGCTAGATAAGAGGTCGGCCCTTCTTCCTCCGCGCTAGGAGCGCATCTGAGTCGGAAGTGCGCAGAGAGAAGGAACAGCGACGTCTTCTTCCTCTCTTCACTGTCTAGCTTATTCTCTCCTTCCTCGTCCTCCTCCTCATCCTCGTAGACAGTCTCATCCCCTTCAACCATCGCCATACCTCCGTCCGCCATGTCCTTCCTCGGCCAGCGCGCCCTCCGCGTCGCCGTGTCGCGTGCCTCCCCCCTCCGCTCCTTCTCCACTTCTTCCCGCCTTACCTCCTTCTCTACCCTCCTGTCCAGCCGACAGCGTCAGAGCACCCTTCCCGCCGTCGTCAATCCCAAAGCCGCCGCTCTCACCCGCTTCTACTCCCGAGAGAGGGAGGGCGGGTACTCGGATAAGGTGAATACAGCGTTTCCCCTCGTTTGGGTCAGGACGTGAATCAAGCTGGCTGGCGTCCGCGAATGTGCACGACCAACGCTCCGTGCGACGCCATGCCCTCGTGTGGGAGCAGGGCAAAGCGGGGCAATTTTGTATTTGCATGCCTTCCCGCCTCTCGGCCTTTTTTAACCGACCTTCTTTTCTCCGCCCACCCTTCCCAGGAGACGATTGTCCGCCTGCTCTACTCGATCGCCTCGCGCAACGAGGTGGAGCGTTATCTGCGCATATTCAGCACGGCCAGCACGTTCGCCGTCATCAAGGTCGGCGGTGCTATTCTCACCAACGAGCTAGATGATCTTGCCCTCTCGCTGTCGTTCCTTCACCGCGTCGGCCTTTATCCTATCATCCTCCACGGCGCTGGACCGCAGCTAAACAGCATCCTTGAGAAGGAGGGCGTGACGCCGGATTACATTGATGGTATTCGGATCACCGGTGAGTAGCCAATGTTCTGCGTCCATCAAATTCTTCTCGTGTCTCACCTATCTCTTCACCGGCTCTCTTCCCCAGACGCCAAGACACTCGAGGTCGCTCGCAAGGTCTTCCTTGAGGAGAACCTTCGCCTCGTTGAGGCTCTCGAGAGGCTCGGCACCCGCGCACGCCCGATCACTGCCGGAGTTTTCCAGGCGGACTACCTCGACAAGCCCAAGTACGGCCTGGTGGGCAAGGTGAACAAGATCCACAAGGAACCCATCGAGTCGGCCATCCGCTCTGGCTGCTTGCCCATCCTCACTTCACTCGCTGAGACTCCAGACGGTCAGATCTTGAACGTCAATGCTGACGTAGCTGCCGGCGAGCTGAGCAAGGTTCTCGAGCCGCTCAAGATCGTCTACCTCAATGAGAAAGGCGGTCTTTTCCATGGTACGACGGGAGAGAAGCTGGACGTGATCAACTTGGATGAGGAGTACGACGACCTGATGAAGCAGGAGTGGGTCAAGTACGGCACTAAGCTCAAGCTCCGTGAGATCAAGGAACTCCTCGACCACCTCCCGCGCTCCTCCTCGGTCGCTATCATCTCCGTCGACTCATTGCAGAAGGAGCTCTTCACCGACTCTGGCGCGGGTACCCTGATCCGACGCGGCTACAAGCTCTACAAGCACGACAGCATTGAGTCGGTCGGCATCGACAAGCTCCGCCAGGTGCTCAAGGAGCGCGATCCCGATATCGCCTCTGGCAAGCTCTCCGTCGCCGAGTTCTTCTCCGACCTCAAGAAGCAGCCTTACTCGATCTACGGGGACGAGCCCTTCGATGTCGTGGCCTTTGTCTCCCACCCCGAAGGCGAGACTCCCATCCTCACCAAGCTTGTTTCCTCCCGCAATGGCGTTCTCAACAACGTTGTCGACAACGTCTGGTCTCAAATTCGCAAGGACTACCGCAAGCTCGTTTGGACTGCCCGAGCGGACGACGAGAACCGCGCATTCCACTACGAGCGCGCCGATGGTAGTTTCACCCGCAACGGGAGAAGCTTGTTCTACTATGGCGTGCAGGACGTGGGAGAGGTGGAAACGATGGTTCGAAGGCTCGAGGAAACGGGCCGGATCGAACGAACATATCTCCCCGTGCGCGCTTCCAAGCCCGCCTCTTCTGGCCTCGGCAGCGCGCGCTCGTTCTCCACCTCCGCCCGCCGCCCCGCTCTTTCCTCTTCCTCCCCCTCTTCTTCGTCGCGCGTATTCTCCACTTCCGCCCCCACCTCTGCTCGAGCCGGCCACACGGCGCCTCTGAAGGCGACCACGACGGCGCCGAAGCGAGTAGGCCTGATCGGCGCTCGAGGCTACACGGGCAAGAACCTCGTCTCCCTCATCGCCTCTCACCCACACCTCTCCCTCGCCCACGTCTCCAGCCGCGAGCTTGCAGGCTTGGAACTGGAAGGATATAACAAGGACGGGCAGAAGATCGTCTATGAAGCCCTCGGCCCCGCAGATGTGGGCAAGCTTGAAGACGAGGGAAAGGTGGACGCATGGGTCATGGCACTCCCCAACGGCGTCTGCAAGCCCTTCGTCGACGCCGTCGATAAGGCCGCCGAGAAGAGGGCTGGTAAAGAGGGAGGGAAGAGCGTCGTGGTGGATTTGAGCGCGGATATGCGGTTCGAGAGCCAGTGGACTTATGGCTTGCCGGGTATGTAGAATAGTTCTGTTTTTTCTTTTCTTCTTTCATTCCGGTTTTGTTTTTGCTCTCTCCTCGTGACGGTTTTGCTCGGACTTTTCCCCTCTTCCACTTTGTTCTGTCATGCTTTGGATCGTACGGCAATCCGAAATCGTCTGTGCAATGCGTTCACACCTGACGAAACGCACCATGTTCGCTTCATGTCTCCCCCACGTCCACAGAGCTGTATGACCGATCCGCCATCCGCTCTTCGGTGCGCATTTCCAACCCGGGCTGCTATGCCACCAACACCCAGGCGCTCCTCGCTCCCCTCCTGCCTTACCTCGACCTCCCCCACGCTCAGCCAACCGTTTTTGGCGTGTCGGGCTACTCCGGCGCTGGCACCAAATCCGTCTCTTCCGGTTCGTCTTCCTCTGCTTCAACGGCAATCGACTCTGCCAAGCGCGAGCGGCCAGTGACGGTGCCCAAAGTCACTCCCGAGAGCCTCCATGGCGGCGTGCGACCTTACAGCTTGACGGACCACATCCACGAGCGCGAAGCGTCCTTCCACCTCTCCCGCCTCCTCTCCCTGTCCCCCCCTTCTCCGGGCACCGACAGTCTTCCCCTCCAGGTCGCCTTCGTCCCGACAGTCGCGCCATGGTTTCAAGGCATCATCTCCACCCTCTCCGCGCCTCTCAAGAGCGAGATGAGCGCGCAGGACATCAGAAAGGCTTTCGAAGAGTTTTATGATGGAGAGAAGCTCGTCAAGATCGATGCTGGCATACCGGAGATCAAGGTGAGTCAGTTGTCCATCTGTGAAGGCCGTCGTTCGCTGGCTGATCAACATATATCATCTCCATCATGTCACTCTCGCCCCACGTCGTCCCATTCCTCGACGACGCGGTCAGGATATCGCCGGCAAGCACGGAATCCGCATCGGTGGCTTCCAGGTGCACTCGAGCGGGACGAGGGTCGTCATCGTCGTGAGTGCTCCCTCCATCGAGTGCCGTCGGATCTGACTACGCATGTCACGCTTTACTAACTCTTTCAAATTCCCCTATCCCCTTGGTTGATGAACATCAGGCCGCTATTGATAACTTGTATGTGACCATCCTATGCCATCGCCCTCGTCGATGCTGCTCTTTGCTTCTCCGCTGACGCACGGTGCCTTTCCCTGTCCTCGGCTTCATTCTTGTTCGTGCCTCTATCGTCCGTCCATCCAGGCTGAAGGGCGCGGCGACACAGTGCCTCCAGGTGGGTCCATCCACGTTCTTCCCTATACTATCTGTTCTTTCTTGCTTCCGTGGAGGTGATGCGCGTGTGATCTGCAACTCATCCTTTGTCTTTACGTGTCTCCCCTCCTTGTGGCCGCCCTTCTCTCCATACCATCATCCTCGCACCCCTCCGCAGAACCTCAACATCGCCCTCGGCTACGACGAGTACGCAGGCATCCCCACCGACTTCTAATTCCTCTCCATCCTCCCGGAAAAATATTCTTTAATGAAGATAGTTCGATTCCGGTGTGCGTGTCAGGGGTACAGCTACATGCATGCGTGCGTCTACGTCGTTTGTTCGTTCCGAACCCGGCCGATCCGGTGCGCCCGCCAGGTCGAGTCAGGGACGGAAACGGAAGAGAATGCGAGAGAGAGAGAGAAAGAGAGAGAGGGGAAAATGGCCGGCCTAGCTGGCTCAGGACCGCGTATCGTCGCGTTGGGCACTGTTTATGTTGTAGCGGTTGCGTCGACGGGGAAAAAGGTGGTGGCGATACCTCGGGAAGCACTGATTAGCTGACTATGGGACGCCCATGAAGGCGGACAGGAGCGTCATCCCGCCGAGAACGAGCACGGCAGCCGCCCCGACGGCCCACTCCACCCTCCGAGCTACCCTGTCCGCCGCCCTCGCATGCGCCGGCGCTGATCGCCACGAGCGTCGGACCCGAGGACGCCAGCGTGCGGCGTGAGCGGGTGTTGGAGGAGTTGATCGAGATATCGACAAGCCTGATGACAGAGCGTGCGGCGACGATGACGACGGCGATGGCTTCCCGTCTCTACCTCGGTTTCGGTCCCGCACACCATGGCCGTCGCTGCCGCCGCCGTCGCCTTCTCCGATAAATCCATCCACATCATCCTCGTCCTCCTCATCGCTGCCGTCATATTCGTCTTCGTCTTCGCCGCCAAAGTGCCCCGCACCGACCATCTCGACGTCGAAAGAGGACGACCGTCGATCTCCCTCGGCAAAGAACGCGAGCGCATCATCTTCCGCTGTCCCTCCCTCAGCCGAAGACGAAGCACGTGACGAATGGCCCCTCCTACTTAGCCTCTCTCCCGTGCCCGTCCATTTCGGTTTCGTTTTCATCTTTCCTCTCGCATTCGCTTTCCTCGCACCCGCGGATCCTCGCTCCGCCTCTTGACGCGCAAAGTATTCCTCCAACGCCGCTCGAAGGACCTCGGCGCCGTCGAGCCTCCAAGCGGGGAGGAGGTTGAGCACGGCGAGTGCGAGGGAGAGGGAGGGGAGGTAGGCGTAAAAGAAGAGCGCGAGGCGACGCGGGAGAGTCACGGGCGTGAGGGAGAGGCTCAGCGACGGATCGCTGAACAGGTTTGTTCCGAGAGAGAGGCGGAGAAAAGGGCCGAACGTGGGTCGAAGGGGCGTCGTACGAACTGCGAGCGCGAAAAGGAGCACGGTGCGCAAGAGACATGAGCGAGTCGGAAAACGACGATCTTGATCGCTTCTCCGATGAAAAGAAAATCGCCGTCAATTCCGCATCTGCTCACCTTGCTCCCAGACGGCCCATCTGGGCCCTTGAAACAATACTACCACCTCGCCTCTAGAGTGCTCCGAGGAAGCCTCCCCGTCACGCACTATCGGCCTTGCCTCCCAAGGCGGCGGGACGAAAGCGATCCTCAATAGGCCGGCGCGCGAGTCCGGCTTTACACAGACTTGCTCCCGCTCCTCTCCTTCGCGCTCGCCCTCCCTTCCACAAACGTCCACGCACCTCCGGGAGCCGAGAGACTTGGCGTCGGGGTACGTACTGGAGAGGGATGGGGGGAATGGCGCGGTGATGTTGGGGTTGGCGGTAAGGAGAGGGGTGGGGTCGAGACAGTGCCCTTCATGCCGTGAGGACGAGAAGGAAGGCTCGGAAGGGAGGAAGCACAACGTCGCGCCAGAACCCTCACCCTCGCCATCGTCGCCGTTATCGTTGAAAGCGGCACCTCGTCGTCCTTCCAAGGAGGACGAGGGAGAAGACTCGGAGAAGGACGGTCCTGAGGAGCCTGGTTTGCAGCAATCTGTCGGAAGGGCTGGATGGGACATAAAGAAGAATTATTTAGAGACCACTGCTCAATCCGACGATCAACCGGGGAGCTAAAAGGCGACGACGGCGATGCATCACCTTCAAACCACTTTCTGTTGACACACCACCCCATCTCCCGTCTTCCGTCTCCATCGACCCCACCGCCACCCCCGCTCCCCAACAAAAAACTGTCCCATCGTTCCTGCCGGGCGTCGAGCGTGTCAGCGGCGAGGGAAAAGTCATTGATCCTAACGATCGTGGACGCGGGAGAAAGATAGGGCAAGAGTGGAGAGGACTGCGTGCGAGAATGAGTAGGCAAATAGAAACAAGGAAATAAAAAGAGATAGAGAACAGATCCAATCAATTCCCATCCTCTCCCAACCTAAATTAGGGTAGATCCTCCCCCTTACCTCAGCGACGCTCTCGATGACGACGCCATCCGCCACCTCCTTCCATCCACCGGACCACCTCGCGAGTGCCGATCCGAGACCAAGCGAACCGAGGAGGAGGCAGAGGACGAAAACCACAAAGTTGTGCCAGCTGCCGGCACCGAGGATGCGAAGGCGGGGGAGAGGGGGAAGGGAAGGGAGAGTGGGCAAGGTGGCAAGTTTCGATGGTCGGGCGGTGTCGTGTCGGCGCGTGCGAGCGGAGTGGTCTCGTCCTGGCGACGAGGAGGAGGGAGATTGGTAAGGAGAGGAAGGGAGGGAGACAAAGGCGCCTGGGACGAGGAAAAGGATGACAACGCCAGCGGAGAGGATGGGTAGATCCTCACTGGTGGCGTGGAGAGAACGAGGGCCAAAAAAAGGGAGCGTGAGTGAAGCTGCTCTATTAGCCGGAAGAGAGTGGGGCCTGATGACTCAATTCGACTCGGCTCGACTCACGCGGCGGCAGCGATGGCATGTCCGGCTTCGTGTACGACCTGAGATACGAAAAGAGCAAGCAAGAGCGGGAAAGCGTGGCTCGCTGGCACGGTGACGCCTGGGATCTGATGGGAGGGAAAAGACGACGAAGACGAGCATGTGAGACGGGGCGAGCCGGCCAGAGAGCACCTGGACGAGCACATCGACGCACCAGGGGCGTTAGGATGGCAGTGTGACCTCCCCTCCTCACTCTCTCCGCCTCAGTGAGAGAAGGAGCGTCCGCGAACGCTCTCTTCTGCAATCCTCTCGCTGCCGTCTGCTCCAGAACCGCCTCGGCCACCCCTACTCCCACTCCCCCTCCCCCCGCCGCCGTTCCGCCAGCGAGGCGCACGAGCCCACCGAGCAACTGCCATGCAGCAACGAGTAAGACGAGGAAGGAGGCAAGCACACCAAGGAGAGCGAACAGCGCTGCCAGGTCGTAGAAGAAGCGGAGGAGGCGGCGGGGGCGGGATGGCGGGAGGTGACGAGGGGATAGGTGGTGGGATTTGGAGGGAGGGTGTGTGAGAATTGGAGGGGAGGTAGGAGTGGCACTGGGAGGGTGGGACTGGTGCTGATGCTGCTTCTGGAGGTCGGCGTGCGATCGGAGGTCGTCGGAAGAAGACGAAGGCGAGGTGTTGGGGAGTTGACGAGCTCGATCTCGAGCCCATCGTCTGTCCGCCCCGTGCGTCCTGACACCCGTTCCAACACCGCCGTCGCTGCCGCCATCAGCGCCTGCGCCATCCAACCACCTCACGAACCTGCGCGGCACCTCATTCCAAGCCGTCGTCTCAACCTTGACGTATGCCCACCCGAGGGTGAGGTGGACACGGCTACCGACGGCGGTGGAGGGGCGGAAGAGGCGGCGGCCTAGCGGGGTAAAAAGGCGGAGGGCGTGGAGAAAGGCGTAGAGGGCAGCAGTGGTGAGGAGGAGGTGAATAAGGGGGTGCATCGTCGATGCTGGCGGGTTTGAGTGCCGAAAGAGGAGGCGGCCGCCTACGGGACGAGGGCGACTCGATGGAGAGATTCAGACGTCTCGTCTCGTCCCAACCAGCCAGCCAGCCCGGGCCGGCGGATCCTGGCTGCGCCAAGCCGAACGGGGAGGATGAATGGACGCGGAAAGAGGGAGAGGGAGAGGGAGGAGGCAGGAGGGACGGAAGAGATGTAAAGATGAAGCTGAGCCTCGCGCCGTCTCCATCGTCCTCTCGTACCTTGATTCTTGCGAGCGTTGTTGCGAGCGTCATTTGCTGCGGCTCTCGACCATGCCTGATCACGTGCCGGTGATCGACGGCCGCGTCCCAACAGCGAAATGCGCGCTGTTCTTTCTTTCACATGCCCCTCTCTCTTCTCCGCATCGTCGTCGAGGACGGTGGATGGTCCTGCGTGTCATTTCTGCCTCCGCGCCTTATTTAAGTGCCGGCCCTGGAGGGGATGGAAAAGAATAGCGTTTCGTCGACTCGCTTGCGCAGCTCACCCCACCAACGCCATGCTGTCCCACATACATCAAGCTGACCTCGTCTCATCCCTAATCACCGGGGCTTTCACTGCAACTGGCTGTTTCATAGCGTTTTTCATATATCTTTACATACAGCCTCGACATCTGTCTCCTTTGCGCCACCTTCCTGGCCCCCCAGTGGGGAACATCGTGCTGGGGCAGTTCGGGAACATTGCTCGAAGCCAAGGGGCTGAACTTGAGATAGAATGGACTGAAAAGGTGCGTTCTATGGAACGCGTCTTCGTGCCCCCCTGGCAATAGCCATCCATTCTCAGTCGCGTGACCAGGCTCGCTGACGGACCGCTGATGCTGTACGAGTGGTGCTACTGCTTCTGTCCATTCGATCCAGTACGGTGATGCCGGTCACGTAAGGATCCTCTGGCCCTTTGGCTACGAATTGGTCGCGTTCTTAAGGCCGTCTGCTCTTCGCAAGATCCTTGTTGAGGAGCCCTATTCTTATCCGAAAGTGAGACCTGTAGCCTTCCGCCGTGTGCGAAGATGGTCCTGGTCAAACACCACCTCTGTACTGGCTCCGATTCCTTTATTCCCTTTCCTCCGTTCGCCGTCCTTGTTTTTCTCACTGCTGCAGCCCTCATTCGTTGCGAGCGCACTCGGCCTGGTAGGAACCAATTTCAACACAGGGTCGCTCGTCGTTCGTTTCGCTTTGTGTATTGACGTTGGCGCTCGCTTCGGCTTTCTTTAGGCCGCTGGATACGGTCTTTTGACTGTAGAAGGAAACATGCACAAGAACATGCGCAAAACGATGAATCCTGCTTTCTCCTTGACGAACATCATTGCTCGTAAGTAGTCCTCTCTTTCGTGGAGTTCACACGTTTTGTGAATCTGCTAACGACGCCCTTGCCATTCCCTGCAGAGTTCCCGACTTATTATGGCTCTATTTACTCGCTCGTCGACATGTTCAACCAACAGATTGACCAGAACACGGGCTCCAAAGAAACGGTCATTGACTGCGCTGATTGGTGCTCGCGTGCTTTGCTAGACATCATCTGTCAAACCGCATTCGGTAAGCGTGTGCTTGTATTATGCAGGTCGGCGTACGAGCTAAAGGCAACATTGCTTTGATAATATTCTCTTTTTCTAGGCTACCGAACAGATGCGCTGGCCAACACCAATAACGAACTCGGTACCGCCTATCATCAGCTTATAAGCCTACAAAACGGTAAGTGCATTTGGATCGACCTACACAATTTGGTGCGTCACTCAATGAAATGCGACGAATTCCCTTTCAAGGACGCAATTTTGGCAGCTTGTTAGCTCTGCTTCAAATTCCTGGAGCTCCCTGGGTGTTGGACCGGCTAAGCGATGCCTCAGCGTGGTCTTCCAGCACGGGACTTCCTGGCCAGCTTGGCGTGCTTTTTAAATTCCTCAACGCGATGCATCGCATCAAGCTCGTATCCCGCGAAATCCTTAACCGTCAACTAAGCGATGAAGATCAGGCGGGTCCAGAGGCCCCCAAGTCAATCATTGGCATTATCGACAAGACTCGGCAGGACGAGGGCGGCACGATCACGACCGAGAAAGACATGGTCTCGCAGGTTGTGAGTTAAATGCACAGGTTCTCTTCAATGCTTTGAAGTGACGTCGGCTGTAGCGATATTAAGAGAAGGCGCCACCTTTTTTTGTAGCTCACGTTTCTTGGCGCTGGCCATGAAACTACGGCAAGCGGTGAGTATAGCTCGTTACAGCTATCTGAAGTGAAGGTGCCGCCGAACCCTTTTTTTCATCGTGCCTTTCTTCTTCGCAGGTGTCTCTTGGATGCTCTGGATGCTAGCTACCCACCCCGATGTGCAGGCGAAACTTGCCGAGGAATGTTCCACCCTTCTAAACGCTGACCCGATCCCGGCGTACAGTGAGGTCAAGCAACTGGCCTATCTTGACGCGGTCGTAAACGAGACCATGAGGTTTATGCCTCCGGTGCCGGTGTGTATCGTGGTCTGAGTGAACCTCATCCCGTCACAGATGACTTACTTGATTTGAGTAACCGTCCGTGACAGCGAACCATGAGGCAAGCCGCAAAATCAGACTACATCGACGGCGTTTTCATCCCCAAGGGTACTGTGCGTATTTACCTCTTGTTGACAGACGTTCGTTTTGATGAGGGTTGGCTGATGCTGAAGAGTTATACTCTCATTCTAGTTGCTTGCCATTGCCAACCGTGCCGTAAACACCGACAAACGAGTGTGGGGGAACGATGCACTCACCTGTAAGTTGACTCGACCTTCTGGCGTAGGTGCTGGCTTCTGCTTGAGCATCACACCGAGCTCATTCTCTCTTGCCCTCGTGGCTCTGCAGTCCGCCCTGAACGCTGGTTTGACTTGCCCGAGAAGTACGATAAAACTTTCTCCATGCTCACTTTCATTGCCGGGTAAGAGTCGTTCGACCGTAGTACTCAAGGCCGTTGAACGGTAGAGGTCAAGGTTGCTGATGGACTTACGCTGCTCCCTGTTCTTCGCTCTTGCAGGGCTCATCAGTGCATTGGGCGGACGATGTCTTATCTGCAAGTGTCTCCAATTTGCTTCCTCCCCGTTTTGTTTTTTTCCCAATGGTTTCTAATTTTCTGGTCTGGCTCGTATCGCTATCGGGGGTGCCGATTGCAGAGAGATGAAGGCAGTCGTTTGGTGAGCCTCCATGCGATTTCGTAGCATCGTCCATCTCCATTGTCATCTGACTTTACTATCATCGTACTTTCTGTCAGCGTCCTCGTCGCCCACTTTGAGTTTGCACCGGTCTCAAAGGATCAGAAGCCCAGGATGGATTCGGCTATCACGATGAAGCCTACTGGAGGATTACCTCTCATCGTTACTCGCCGCGTCAAGCATCGATGAAGGTCGCGGAAGGTCACCCTACCATCCATTTGTTTGTGACTGATGGCACCCATCCTTCCCTTCCCTACACACATAGGACAAAGCTTAGTTCTGGCTTAATACTTGAAGCCTGTCATCGGCAAGCAACGTAAGAGAGTTTGAGCGTTTGCCTAGTCCTTGTCGTCTCGGCACCTGAGGCACTACTTTGCCCACGCGACTCTTGTCGTTCGGGGATGAACTGTTTTTTCTACACGGAGGCCCAAGAAGGCCGGGTAATGTCATACGAAAACGAAGTCAGACCTCCAGCGTTGATCACGGAGACCCGTTACCGTCTTCCTTCATTCCATTTCAAGCCCAGAGAATCATCCGAGGGGAAAGGGTTTATCAACAGGAAACCAAGCAAAATGACCATAGTTCACCAGCAGCCAAACCACAAACCGACGGATGGAAATGGAGAAAGTAATGAATACATACGGCTGCTTCCAGATTGACCCGACAGGAAGAAGAGCAAGCGGTGCCGGTGAAAGGAGTAGGGAGGGGTAATGATCGGGACAAACCTATGTTTGAATGGAATGCAGCCCGACGGACCGCCATGAGAAGAGAATGGAGGAGGTACTGTGCGATCGGGAGAAGATGACAACAGGGTGACCAACCAAACTGGATGACACTAGGGAGATAAAGAAACAGCTACCGGAGACGGACACCATGAGAGGAGACGGAACACGTCCTGGGAGAAGGTGGAATAGCGCCTTGACTGGAAGACGTTGAAGAGCCGATGAATACCATAGCGGATGAAGTTGAGGAGGGCCAAGCGTCATTGCAAACATTGGGCGTCGGAGCGCAATGAATCACGCCTCGCCCCGCCCCGGCTTGTCGTCGTGAACGAACTGGTGAGCGACATCGCTGCGTCTAATCGTGGATGCGTCGCCGTGGTTGGAAGGGGCGTGGCTGGCGAGCGGGAAGGTGAGATGCGGGAGCGGGGAAGCGGCCTCCGCCTCCAGGTCGTCGGCTTCGCGGCGCGACTCGAAACGCTCGAGCGTTTGCGTGATGGCCACGCCATTGTGACCTCCCAAGCCATCGGGGTTGAAGACATTTTGATATCGTTCCGTGGGAAAGTAGGCATGTTCGCCGGTCTTGCTGCGCGACCAGACGGCCGTGGTGTTGTAATTGGGCGTCAGGCCGGCGGCAGTGAGGGACATGACGGCGCGGTTGGCCATGATGACACTGCAGGAAATGGGGACGTCAGTGACCATCTTCATTAGCGAACGCGCGCCAACGTAGTCTCGTGCGAGATCTCTACTCACGTCAGCACGAGAGTCAGAAGGGAGTTCATGATGGCCATAACCCCGTTGAGGTTGAGGGCGACGAAAATGAGCTGGATGGTGTTGACGGTGAAGGTGACTATGAAATAGGAGAGGCCGTCGCGGAAAAGGACCTTGGACAATCCAAAGAGGGTGAGTCCCGGCCCCCGGTGGGCTATGAGAAACCTGTAAGCCGCCAGGAAGAGGGTCGTACCGTCGACGACTGTGACGAGGAACGAAGAAGAAGAAGAAGTCCACGTCATTTAAACGATGGCCACCGAGACTGAGACGCTTTTACGCACCTTCGGCTGAGGCGTAGGGAGACAAGAACCATCCTCGAATCTTGAGGACGACGCAACCAAAGCCGGGCTGGAAGATCTCAATTGAAGCCTGAATTTCACGCATCCACAGTGCCAAGTTCGTGGCCCACATGAGGGAAAGCAGGACAGCGACCCATCTGGCGCCGCGCCATATGGCGACGGTGCGCAAAATGAAGATTCCCGAGGCTGCCGAGACGCCAATGCCGACGAGGGCGGGTATGGCGTTAATGGTCGATTGACAATCGATCGGGTGGTCCATGACGTCGATGTTGTACATGCTGTTGGGCATCGCTCCGACGCCGGGGTCAGCGGACACTGCCAAGGATGCCGGGAAAGGTCTGGCCGGACGAGACAAAACTTACGTGACGGAGAGCGTGGCAAACGTCACATACCGACCGATGAAGTAGAGGTACGAGGGCTGCAAATAAGGAGGAGGAGGAAATGTGGAACTTGGTGTTTCGCGTCGGTGGTTCCCTCAAGATGCGAACCAGTCAGCATGGACAATGGCGAGCTCACCCATTTAAATTTGATCCTGCCGGTGAGGAGTTTATAGTCATAATGCAGCTGGAGGGAGGCAAGGCGAGAGAGTGGCTCAATCAGTCGATGGAGGTCGACTGGCATAGGGATTGAAACGCAAGAAGAGACGCGACGACCCACCGTAGTGATCACCTAAACGTCGGGGAAAGGAAACGAGACCGAGAGCGGGCGGACGTTACCCTCACACAGATCCTCAATCGTGCAACTGGGGCCTATAGGTCTTCTCTCACCTCCCAGACGTAAAGTCCAAAGACGCAATACACATAGGCTATCGACGAAGTCGCATCGCGGTCCCGATAGCAAGGGTGGGGTCAATGTCTTGTCACAGTCGCATGCGAACCTGTCGATCCGATCGGTTGGGTCGAAGTGCACTCCGTAGCTTACCGCGATCTGCGGGGAGCATGATGGGAGAGGTCAGTTTACTGTGTCCTTTGACCTGTCCGACGTGACGCTGAAGACGAAAGACGTTGTCGCTCACAGACTTGAAGGTCACGGACGACCTACAGTTGAAGGGACGCCGGGAACGACATGCCAGAACAATACGGTATGATACGAGACGACAAAGGTCAGCTGTTTGTGCTCAACCTGACGACCACGCCATCCGGGGCTCACCTCGTCGTCGCTGGACCAGCTGACCATGGCGGATGAAGTCGAGGGGAATCGCCCTCAGAGCGGGAGAATGCAAAGTACGGGTAGGTAGAGAGGCCAGACTGTCGACGAGGGCGAAGGCAGAGGGGGTTAACGGTCGGGCCAGACAAGTCGTGCCGCTGCCGACGGCGACTGTGGAAATGGTCGTGCGGAACAGACACAAGAGCTGCCAATGAGAGAGCTGCCAATGAGCAGGAATCGGTCTAGATGGGAAGACAACGTCCTTAAATAAGGCTTCTCACTCCCTTCGACGAGCGGCTATCGCTGCTTTTGAGGCTCTTGAACAGCTGGCTATCTGGCCGTTTGGCTGCATAGACGTACGTCGAACTATCTGGGGCGAGGAGGGCTGAGAGTTGCAGAGGGAAGGCTTGACAACGACGCAAAATGCCAGACCGAGATGATGAACCGTATTGCGAGCCATTCTCGTGGTCTCCCTCGAGAGTAGTGCAGGAGGAGGATGCAAGCCTGAGAAGGAAAAAGGAAGGGTCGCGTTGCGTTCATCCTAGCGTAGGCATATCGGAAGGTGCCCTTTGTGCAAAGCGTATCTGCCTGCGCAGCTTAATGATGTACGTCGGACGGCCGGGTGTCTCTGAGCGACCCGTGGGGCATCGTGCGTGGCCGTAAATGGCTCTCTTCAAAGACGGCTTGCGATCCGGACGGAAAAAGAGAAGGCAGAGGTCAACTTGCGACGATCGACGGGCCCACAAGTCCATGTATGTCCTCGATGGCAGTACATTGAGCCCGAAAACAAAGAGAGGGCCCCACTACGCGCGGAACTAAATAGAGAATGCAGACGTGCGTGCATACAAATCCAAAATCCGTCAGAGCAGACATCAAGCGGCAAGAAAGCGGAATGCAAGGACAAAGCGGGCAAGCAAGCACTTGCGCGAGCCCCCCTTCCCTCTTATGCTCTCCTCTCCTTGGCTTACACAATTCGCACCGCGGCAGGTGTCTGTGGGTCTTCCGCTCCGGTATTGAGGAAGCTATTATGGAGTCAACGTAAGTGGAGGCTCGCCTACCATCGAAACGTCCGCGAGCCAAGGCGGCTTCATCGTGCGCACGTACGCATGAGTATCGGCCGCTCGACGTCCTGCCACTTTGTGAACGGTGAACCGTCCTCGACGGATCCCATTGTCCGTCTCGTCATCGAATGAAAGAAGCTCGCACAGGGGGTTGCGTGAGCCCGACGAAGGTTCCCGGCTGCCGGTCCGTTGCCGTCGACGCCAGTGTGGGCTGTCGAGGTTAAGTCAGCTGAGCGACCACGAGAGCGTCGAGCTTGGTCTGAGTGAGCGAGGGATGCGGTGGAAATACGCGCAGAAGGGGACAATGGTGGCGAGGACGACGATCAACGTCATTCGTCACACGCACAGGCAATCAATCAATCACGGCCAAGCAAGAATCTATCTGCAATCAGATTGCCGCCCTCCGTCGTCGGCATGGCCAGTCGGACTCGGGTCGGGTCATTGGCCGGCGTCGCCCTTTCCCTTCTTCATTCTATCCCTTCCATCCCTCCGCCATCCTCCTTATTATTAGCTAGTTCATTTGTAGAACAAGGAGCTGGCCATTGTCTCGCATAGTGTAATAAGATTCATCTCGCAATGATCTCCCACCCACTCTGCCACGCCGCAGTCGGGCCCCACGCCGGCCGCCTTGGTCGCACTCCAGGCCGTCTGCGTGAGCCGATCGGCTCCCTACTTCGTCTCGTCCCTATATGAACCCGTCTGTGAGACTGCCGCCTTTATCGCACCTCGTTCCAGGGAGATAGATTATCCTGAGGTACCGGGTCCCTCATATGTACGAATACAAGAGATAGCCAGTAGGGCTGCTCGCTACCGACGTAGATCGTCCGCGCCCTACTTTGTATTCTCAAAGACGCCCACCCTCACGGCGTCGTTGACCCTCCCCCGGCCCGTACGCCACGCTGATGGCCAGAATAAGCACAAACATGCCGAACGCCAGTACCATCGAGCGTCGTCGTACTATTGGCGCGGCCGCGTCCTCTATTGCCGACTCATCGGCGGTGTGTGGAGGGTGATGGAGTGATGAGGAAGAAGGAGTCATACGGCCTGTCGGAAGAGATTGCTGTGCGAGGATGAGCCGGACGCATTCCGTCAACGCATCCCCCGCAAGGACAATGGATCCCGCAAGGAAGAGGGATCCCATCTACTCACATCGCCATTTTCCCTCGCCCGCGCCACTCCCGCCGGCACGCCCTTCACCTCCACCTCCTCCCCAGCATCTTTGGGCTTGAGATCCTTCGCACCATCCATGTTCGGAACGTCCCTCAATACCTTCGGGTCCGCGTACTCGGGGAAGATCTTGCAGAATCGCAGTTGTGCGCAGTTGTGTGCGTGTGACCGGGCAGCGAGGGCGCGTCGTTCCGCATCGCTGGCTGTCATCTGCTCGAGACGGTCGGGCCAAATGAAGTCGGGGTGAAGTAAATGAAGTCGGGCGCCCGAGAAGATCGGGAATCAGTCTGGGGGGAGCAAAGTGAAGAGCCAAGATTTGCATACGCACAGCTCCTGTTGTTATCTCATCCGAACACATGAACGACAGCAGGCCTACAAGGATGTTGTTCACGGAGAAGGCGGGATTCCAGGAGCCTGGATGGAAGTCGCTGGATTTGTGTTCACGACCCGGTAAGGGAGCCAGTGAGGGGAAAAGGTCACTTTTGCTGCTCTCGCTCTCAAAAGGCGTGTCCTGATGCTGGTATTTAAACGCGAAGCTTACGAAAAGCTCGTGCAAATCGGAGTATCCGGAACAAAACGTCCTGAAGGGGTAGACATCTTGATCCGCGGTGGTTTGAAGGGATAATCGGAGGGGAAAGTAAGGGTGCCGTGATACTCGCCTCCTTCGTAGGGAGTGTCGGGAGGGCCGCGGAGGATATAATGCCTATGAGCGGCAGATAGGTAGAGGAAGGTGAGCAGACGGACGTTCTGGCTTCGACCAGCCGCATCACGGAGCAAAGGCACCGCGCTCTGGCAAGAAGCCCGAAGGGCACCCGTCCGCTCACCATTCCAGGACGTCATTCTCCTTGGGTCTGGCAAAAATGAACGGCGGAGGCTCCTTCAACATGTTGGCGTACTCCTTTTGGAGCTGATAAAACGAAAATAAGACGAAAAACGAAGAAAATATGAGCCTCCGTGGACCAAGTCGTTCCCGACAGCAGGTCAGCAGGTAACCTGATGTCTCCGACCGGCTCGCTTGACAGGACCTTGGACCGTAGAGCCTAGTCGAACCGGTCCGGCACTGGAACTTTGCATACTCACCCTCCTTGTCGCAGCCTTTGTCGCCATCCTGAGAGAACTCTCGGGAAATCAGTGCTTTCACGGTGGTGGTGACGGAAAAGTTAGTGAGTCGGGGGCCTCCAATAGTGCCGCTGGCGCCGCAGCAATCCTCAATTAACACGGTCTGCGCGCCCAGCTAGATAGAGAGTCCGTCCGTGATCGAGTCGTCCTTCTCGGTTTCAGTCACCACTCCATCCTGAACCGCCCCCCCTCTCCCCCTAGCGCCATGTGGATTGTTGAGGGCCAATTCGACGCCGACGTAAGCGGTGAGCAAAGAGTGCGATGCTGGCCGGCGCTGTTACTGTTCGTCTTTCTGATAACTTGCCAACGATCGAACCGATGGGGACCCTCAGTTCGCTATGAGAAGTTATTGAAGCCGGGCAAGGAATATAAGGTCGGGCGGAAAACGGCGGACTTGACTATCCCTCACCAACCAGTGAGCAGGGATCATGGCAAGCTAGTAGTTGGTCCTTTTACGCCAGAAGACGTGGTGAGCACACAAGGCCGTCGGAATCGCCAGGTGGCCCTTTTGGGAAGCGCCTCCTTCCGTGTCGTGATCCACTTGGTGGGGACATCTGATCTGATCAAGTTTTGACCTGAGATGCCCCTGATTGTCCTCAGGCGAACCTCAACGCCCGACCCACACTCGATTGGCATGGCGGAAAAAAGCAAATAACCATCGTCCGCGGAAACGGGGAGGAGATAACGGTGGCCCCGGACTCTCAAGAGCGACTCTGTAGTGGAGACAAGCTGCGTCTCACGGAAGAGAAGCACATATTGTGGGTCTCTGATCCCCAATTGTTGTTTCGTCGTATCCAGCTGGAACCATCTCTTCCGCTTCGCTTGAAGGCGGCTGGCGGTCAGACCCGGCTCCAACATAAGTTGACGATCATCTAAGGCTCCACCGTCGTACTCTTTCGAAAATGACAGCGTGACATGGCGCCCTTTCGTTTTCGTCCTCAAAGTAAAGACGAACGAATTTCGAGAGCGAAGCAAGCAACTGGCCACGTTAGGTGAGAGCGAATTTAAGCGAGTTCCGATGGCAATGCTGTTTCGATTGAAGAATATCCGACGTCCTTACTCCGCAGGCCTACATGCTTCTCGAAAGATGACGGACCGAGTGACGCATTTCGTTGTCCCCATCCTTAAGCTCACCTACAGCCCTGTGGCGGCTGCAGTGGCTGGCGCAAGGTTTGTGACCGATGACTATCTCGAAGAGTTCCTTCGGCTGGGCCAGCGGCCGCCTTCAAGTGACGTCACGGCTGCGTTGGGTGGGGCGCAGGGTCCATCGCTCGAGGAGAAGTTCCTATTACCGGATCCCACGGCGTATTTCCCCACTTTTCAATCGACCTACCCACAACTGCAAGACATCGACGCGAAAAGTCTTTGGGCTCCGAACGATCGCCGGAAGAACATGTTCGACGGCATCACCTTTTTAGTCATAGGAGGCGGCGATGAAGTGAGTGTGTCGCATTGCCTCATTTTGATCTGCGCCTCTCGAGCGTTCTATCGCACTCATTGAAGCTCGTTCGTTTTCGCTACTTGCATCCAGGATGACAAGGACGTCGAGTCGATCAAGAAGGCTGGGGGAACCATTGTACTCCATGATCTGACGGCGCATCCCCTGAACGACGTGGACGAAATTGCCCTGCATCTGATGCCAATTAAGAAACAAGCAACCATCCGGGCTTCAGAGAGCCACAACCAGGATATTCCAGACGGAGGTCTTGTTGTCCTCGTACCGACTTTTGAGGAAGGCGACTACCACGTCTTAAGGACAGCTGCGGAAAGGTGAGTATAAATGCCCTGCCAGGGTTGCTTTGATGGCGTTGTGATGACCGGCCGCTCTGTTCCCATGATTTTTGCAGACTCCAAGTACGAGTCACGGATAGGTCCTGTGTGCATCTCTCAATACTCTTCATTCAATGTCGAGCCCAACTGGTCAGCCCGACCCTAGAAGACTTGAGCCAGCGTTGTCAGTACCGCAAGTTCATGCAAAAAGCTGCGCCAGTAATGTTATGTCTCTTGCTGAAGCGATCTTATTTTCTATCATTCGTGGAATGCTCTTTTTCAGCCTCGGTCATTGCGGCTGAGCCGCGACTGACAGATGAAGGTGTTCCGGCCACGCACCCTTCCGACTTTAATCCAACCCCTGCCAAGCCCAAGGAAACCTCACCGCAGGCGAGCGTTGAACCGCCAGCTTCTGAGCCCGCAAAGAAGGCAGGTAGCACGCATGTGTTCTTTGTCTTAGTTGCGCTGCTGACGAATGCGTGGCTCACTTTGTTATCTCTTTCGCTGACTTTTGTAGTCTCTCAAACGACGAGCTGCAGCGGGGAGGGCCGAGAACGTGCTTGACGAGCTTCTTGGCTTCAACGTCCCTTCTACAGCTCCATCCCAGCAGGAGCCTGATTTGGCTCCAGATGCCAGTGCTCAGGTTGCAGCTGAGCAAGCGAGCGCGCCACAAGGAGACATTGAACCTTCAACGGTGCGTCAGCGGTCCGCAAGTGCCCGCCCAAACGCCCAGCCTCATTGACTGCTCAGATCCCATAGCATACATTGACTGCTTCTCTCTCCTTCTCCTTACGTAGCGTCGACATACATCGAAGCTGAAGCGCAGAGCGAACGTCTTCGAGGAAACTGACGATTCTGCTCGCTTCGATAGCCGCCCTGGCTCGGCCTCCGCCGTTCAAAGAGACAGCGAGCCGCTCTCGAAGAAATACCGTGCGGCGTTAAACGAGATTACGGCCGAGAGTCAATTGGGAGCAACTCGCCAACAGGACCTGGCTCTTGCCGCTTCAGAGCAGATGGGCGTGGAGAGCATAGGAACGACACGCCAGCAGGGCTCCCCTCACGACATTCAAATAGAAATGGACGGCCAGGGCGGGCCGAGGGCGGTCAGTCGGCGAGACTCCACGACACCTGCCGCAGCCGAGATGGACGCGACTGAGAAAGCAGAAGCAGGCACGATGAATCGGCAACGCAAGGCTCGCGTCGCTTCGAGGAATATGGACGTTAACAGCCTCTACCTGCGAGATAAGGCTCGTACCGCTTCAGATGAGATGGATGCCGACATTCAAACGGGCTCCCTGAACCAATACGGCTCAATCCGTGCGGCATTGGATGAGATGGCCGTCGACAACGTGCGAGGTAACTTCATCCAGGTCGACTTCGTTCCGCTCGTGCGGACAACTCATACCAAGCAATCGAGCAGAGGGCAAGAGTGTGACGGAGTTCCAAATTTCAAGAAGTTCAAGCAGGTAAATGTGCTGTGGCTCTCTTTCGTAAGCGCAGTCAGCTCATTCCCAAACCGTTTCCGGCCTGCGTGCAGAAGAAGCCCGCCCGCGAGCGAGCCCCCGTGTGCTTATTAGACGTAGAAGAGGACCAGGTGCCCAACCTCGCTCGAGCGCCCAAGCGAGCTCCGCAGCTTGTTGTCGCTGGCTCGGCGTCGCAAACTACTGTGACGTCGTCGCATCCGTCCGAGCCAACATCACACAAGCCGCATCTCACGTTGCAGAAGGGCAAGCGAGCCGCATTTACAATCATGGACGACAGTGACGACGAAGACCTGACGTTCACGGGTTTTGGTGGGAGGCCCAAGAGGATGAGACATTGATGCGTTCCTTACTGGCTCGCCTTCGTCTATGCCAATGCCACCTCGTCAATCTTGAGAGGCATAACATGGGCACCTCGTTTCGGTTTCAATGGGCATGCTCCAGCTCGCCATCGTCTATGTCAACGCAACTAGTCAATCATGAGAAGCATAACATGTTCCAGTCGGCTGCATCTTTATGTATAACAATAACGACGTCGCGACGATAGCGTAAGATGTAAAATCCACTTCACGTTGAAAACGACGGTTTTCATATCGGTTGCCCGGCCTCGTAAAGTTTGACGCAGTTCTCAAAGTATTTCAAAAGACAGGTCACGATGACAAACTTTGAAAACGTTACTTCGGGCATATGTACCCACGGTCATTCTGATACCAGCTCATACCGTCCGTCTCGTCTTTCTGTCAAGATTTGCCTTAAATATACCACATCTAAAAAAATTCGAAAGTTGCACCCCGCCCTGAAAACATCATGCAAGGTACCCAGTTGTTGTTTTTCCACACCGGAACTGGGCAGACGCTGATCGAAAATAATTAGACCAGTGTGAGCTTCCAACTCCCACTTAAGCGCACCTTGGGAAGCAGAATTGTCACTCTTTCGCAAGGACGTGCACGTCCTCACGCCCGAAAATTTTATCTAGGAGCCTCTGAGTGTTTTGAACGAATTCTTTTTTCTCCCAGATTTTTTTTCGCCTATTTCTTTTGGCCCGTCATAACTGTTTGTTGGATCATCCAAAATCTTGCCCGCCAGTTCTTTTTATTGACTAGGACGCGTGGCACTTGACAACTATCCTTACATTAATCGGCTTTCTCTGACCGTACTCGTCGTCTCCAGAAAAGACCGCGCTGGTAGTAGCATCGTTGAAATTAGCATCATACCTGACAGGTCGAGAGTGGAAGATTTGAAAAAAAAAAAAAAGAAAAGAAAAGAAAAAGAAAAAAGAAAAAAGAAAAAAGAAAAAAGTTCGAGACCGATGGCGGGAATGCAGGTCGACGAGGGGAATATCCAGGCGAAGACGGCGACGAAGCCGATGGCGAGAAGGCAGTGATCCTGTCGTCGAGGGGAATATCCAGGCGAAGACGGCGATGAAGCCGGATGGCGAGAAGGCATATATCCGGTCGACGAGGGGAATATCCAGGCGAAGACGGCGATGAGACCGATGGCGAGAAGGCAGTGATGTCTTTGCCGAGGGGAATATCCAGGCGAAGACGGCGACGAAGCCGATGGCGAGAAGGCAGTGATCCTGTCGACGAGGGGAATATCCAGGCGGAGACGGCGATGAGACCGATGGCGAGACGGCAGTGATGTCTTTGCCGAGGGGAATATCCAGGCGAAGACGGCGACGAAGCCGATGGCGAGAAGGCAGTGATCCTGTCGACGAGGGGAATATCCAGGCGGAGACGGCAATGAGACCGATGGCGAGAAGGCATATATCCGGTCGACGAGGGGAATATCCAGGCGGAGACGGCGGTGAGACCGATAGCGAGAAGGCAGTAGTGATGTCTTTGTCCTATCCTGTCGACGAAGAGCTAACGTGAGGACCTGTCAGTCAACTGTCGAGAGGCCGTTCACGAAAGGGAAAGGAGTGTTATGTCAGAACTTTCCTCTAGCTACTCAAAAGGGCATGTCCCACAAGGCACATGATGCACATGCTGAACCCATTGCTGAAAACAGCTAGCTCTGCGAGCCCTTGAGCCGCCGGAGAAGACGTTGCGGCTCGACGACAGGTAAGGACACCTGTTTGACGTCGTACGAACACTTGATAAACTTGATGACCCTGTCCGCGTCGACCCAGGCGAAGAGGACGGCGTAACGGCGAGCGTGCGTGACCTGATCACCTTGGACACGTGGCCGCGGTGGGAATCGCCTGTAGGGTAGTCATCTCCCCGTCGCCGGGAGCTCGTTTTGGAGGAAACACCTTTTGCACATACCTTATTCTGTTACAGACGGGCCTTATCGCTTGCCGGCGGGCGGCCGCTTGGCGACGGATCGTAGCGCGTGGAGCACTGACTGCTTTATGTGCCTGTTTGGCCGCACCGGGAGCGTGGGGGATGTCGCTGCTGCCCAACTTCGTCGTGTTGACTGACCGCTTGATCGGCGTAACTCAACACCTCGAAGGTACCATCAGTGAACTCGACGAGCACTGGTTGACGGAGAATCGTTAGTCACGTGGACGCTAATGCGGACAGATGAGAGGGCCGGCATTCTGGTGCTTGAAGACGAGCAGGAATGAACGTAACCTGGGGTTAACGTAGGCGGAGGAGCGATCGAGGAAAGATGGGCTGGGGACCCGGCACAGCGTGCACTAGGGTTGTGAGCGAGGACTCCTATACACGCGACGCGTACAACGTGCACATACACGTGAGATACCACGAATCAGCGCCATAGAACCAGCCAGGACGACCGGTGGGTGAGTAGAGGGAAAGCAAGAAGACCGTTTCCCTGGAGACATCATCCAGCGACGTGGGAGAGACTTAACTCATGCCCAGACGTACCAGCAGCAGCTTTGATGCCCATGGCCCTTTCAGCACCTGGGACCAGCTCGAGGATGCGCTTCGCGCCCACTTCCAGCCTGTCAATGAGCACCGGACCTACATGGACCAATGGAACAACCTGCGGCAGACCGGGCCTGTGGCAGACTACATCACCAAGTTCAGGTCGCTCCAGGTCCACAACCAGACTCCTCCAACACTCGCCATCGACCGGTTTTAGCCGGTCTCAAGCACCACGTTCGTGACACCCTCCTGCTGCTGCCCCCAGCGGAGGACCTTGACCGGCTCAAACTGGCGGACCAGATCGACCAGCGTCAGGACCAGCGGAGTCAACCCCAGAGCTCTGGACCCACGCCACAGCAACCCCCGAAGTCTGTGCCCACGGGCAATAGTACCTCAGCCACTGCGGCTCCTTTCATCCCTCATGTAGGACCGCATGCAAGTGGATGACGACCACCATCTTCGTAAACCTGACCATAAGGTCTGGGGTCGTCTTTGTCCTTTTTTCGCTCCCTTCCCTTCGGCCTCTCATATGCCACGCAAGGCCGCCTCGACCCCCGCCCGAGAGCTCCGCCAGTTGCATCGCATACCGGCCGAGTGGGGGCGGCTGGAAGAGGGCCGACCGGCGCAGAAGCCACCCCTACCGGTCGCCCCACCCGTGTCTCGGCAACCGTCCCAACTCCTACCAACCCTGCTCGCGCAGTAACCCGCCCCCCCCCCGGAGACTGACCCTCCGACGATCCCGCCGACACCAGGGCGCCAGAGGCTGACTAACCTTGTAGAGACCCCGGACGAGCCCAGGTCGGTGGCCACCGCCTTGAAGAACAAGCTGTACGGCCCTGCGAAGCAGGCGTTAGACTCCAGGAAGCGGGTTGGCCTTGACCCCGCTACTTGGAGCGACGTGCTGTTCCTGGCCACGCAGGTGCTCGTCACAAGTAGCGATCGCAGAGAAGGCTCTCGACACGCAGTCGAGTTACCCTCGCTTGCCTCGCGGAGCTTGAGGCTGACGTCCAACAGGTGCAGGGCTCCATCCTGGATCTGGAATCGCGCTGCCCGGCCGGCTCGACTCCCCCGGCGACGAGATCATGCGCCGCCGTATGCTCCGCGAACCCATCGACGCCCTCCCCCTTCACGAGGTCCACGGCCACCCCTTCCTCCACCAGCGGGTCGCCGGCCCACGCGGACCCCTCCGTGGTCACGCTCACCCAAAGCTGCCCGGAGTCTCCGGTCTTGACGACCCTCCCTCCACCCACCCTCCGCAAACCGTGTCCAAGCTGCCGTCCGCGAGGCGACCGAACGGGCTGTCCCGGTCCAAGCCGCCATGATCCATCCGAAGTCCAAGGACATCTTGATCCGCGTCCTCGAAGAGTGCGATGCGTCTTGGCTAAGGAGACGGCCTGGGTCGATGCCCTTGACGCGGGTTTAACGCGGGTTTACGCGTCGAGGCCCATCTCTTCCCCATTGTTGTCCACCGCGTACCTACGACATTCGTCCCTGACAGTCAAGAGTGCCTCCAGGAACTCGCGGCGGATAACGGGATGGTCCTCGCCGACATCGTTAAGGCCAAGTTGGCGGTGCCCTCGCGGGCCACTGGACCGCGCAAGCCAACCTCCAGGCTCGTTGTTTACATGGCCAACAAGGAGGCTGCCAACAAGGCCCTCCAGCGTGGCCTCTCCATCGGGAGCACCATGAAGGAAACGGAGAAGTCCCTCCCGCCGGTCCCTGCATCAATGTTTTAACTGCTGTTCCCTCGACCACATGGTCGTCCACTGTGCGGCCACTCCACGCTGCGCGCGTTGCACGCCTTCTTCCCACACCCTGCGCCAATGTCACTGTCCTGAAGATCGCGGCTGCGCTCCGGGCGAATGCTCGCATGTGCAAGTCGCGTGCACCCTTCGCGGCGGGCCTCGAACACACAGGGCACCCCGGCGACCAGCAATGAGTGCCCCCGCCCGCCGTCAGCAACTCCTTGAAGAGCACCGCGCCTCGGACCGCCTCTTGTGATGGCGGCAAATGGCGCGCATCCTGTAGAGCCCGGCGGGGGAGGCGGTTGGATCCGCGTCCGGCAGTTCAACTGCCGACGTAGTGACACCGCCCTCCACTCGCTCCTTCATGATGAAGAGACGGCAAGATACCATCTCATCTGTCTGCAGGAACCATATATCATACCCACTGCCTCCTGTCTCCCCTTTTAGTCGTCCGCGGTCGGCCATCCTGATCAACACTCGGCTGCTCCCTCCCAGCCGCGTCTCCGCCCTGCCGACCACCTCGTATGACGCCGCGGCCGTCACAGTCCTCCCTTCTTCACCCCGGGAAACATGGCAGCGTGGGCTCGCCGTTCTCAACCTCTACAACGCCCCAGGTACGACATCGGCCTTCGGCCCACTCAACACTCGGCTGCTCCCTCCCAGCCGCGTCTCCGCCCTGCCGACCACCTCGTATGACGCCGCGGCCGTCACAGTCCTCCCTTCTTCACCCCGGGAAACATGGCAGCGTGGGCTCGCCGTTCTCAACCTCTACAACGCCCCAGGTACGACATCGGCCTTCGGCCCACTCCAGGACGTGCTAACCCACCTCCAGGCAGCGGCTATCCCGGCGATCCTGGCTGTCGGCGACTTCAACCTACACCACCCGCCGTGGAACCCCAGGGGACACCCCACCGAGGAGGCCGAGGCTCGTGTAGTCCGTCTTCTAGGCTTCCGAAGGACGCAGGTGAAGGACGTTTTGAAGGGGCGCGGGTAGTGTTCCAGTCGGAAGGATGCGCGAGCGAGCTCCGTGAGGGGGGCCTTGGATAACACGCCAGGCCGCCTGTAGAAAGAAAGCCGGTATCTCGTCCGGCCCAGGCGCCTTTCTGGGCGCCATCCGAAACAGGGCCCGGCGGACTTCCTCTTGCGCGGGAAGGGGCATTTCCACCGGCGATGGGAGAGTTGTAGGATCCAACCGTGGGACACTCACCGAAGGCGGGGGGGAAGAAGGTTCGCAGGAAGGGCTCGGCTTAGGCGGGTGCCGCCACTACTGCCGGATGACCAGATGACGGTGGCGCTGCCGGATCCCGGAGTGGCATAACTCCGGTGTCGCCCGGGGGATTCCTGGCGTACCGTGCAGCAGTCCAAACCGAGTCTCCTCCCAATCCCTCCAAGAAAGTACGCCAGTGGTCTCGTTTAGCCCGTCGAACCCCGGTCTTGAGGCGACGTCTTGCCACGCGAAGTTGTTCGGCCGCCTCGAGAAGCTCCAGCGACCCCTCTTCCAGTCGCCTCAGTCGATGCTCACAGCGCTTGACCTCAGCGACTAGCGGGTTCAGGATCTCCGGGTTCCACCACCTTTTGGCATACTGCGAGGGTCGACGACGGGGGACACGTGCGCATGGATGACGAGCTGAAGGGCGATCGTGAGGCGTAGTGCCGCCTCATCGACCTCCTCTTCTGTTCGCGGCTCGCCAGGCCAGTCGCACAGGTTGACTCTGACGGACTCGACAACGTCATTGAGGTCCACGGCGTCCCAACGTAGAGGCTGGGGCGAGGCCTCGTGGCTGGCAGAGGCCGCCCCGGGGAGCCAGAGTGTGTAGGAGAGCGGGGAGTGATCCGATCCGTAGGAGAAGTCGTCGACCTTCGACTGGCAGAGGTGATCCTTGACGAAGCCGGAAGCGAAGCCGAGGTCGATGCATGTTGCGGCGCCGTCGTGGGCCCGACGAAAGGTTGGAGTGCCCCTGGGAGAGACGAGTTCTAGACCGTGGGCCGTGACGAGCATGAGGAGGTCGTCTGCAAAGCATACCGACCCATCTCGCTCTTAACAACCCTCGGCAAGGTGCTCGAGGCGGTTCTGGCGCCTCATATGTGGCCGAACACTGTGGCGGCCTTCCCGACACGCACTTTGGGGGCGCGCCCGCTTTGGTCGACCTCCGACGCGCTGACGCACCTCACGGAGACGATTCGTGAGGCGTGGCGGCACAAAGAGTGTTTGGCGGTCCTGTTTTGCGACGTCTCTGGGGCCTTCGACAACGTCAACCCCGACCGGCTCGGCTACAACCTCCGCCGCAAGGGCGTCGACGATCGCCATGTCCGACTGATCACCAGCTGGCTTCGCGACCGCACTACGGCAATACGCATGGGCTCCTACGTACACGAGACCGTGCCTGTGGCCGTTGGGATCCCACAGGGCTCCCCACGCTCGCCAATCCTCTTCCTTCTATAACGCGGAAGTGGCTGGGCTCAAAACTGACCATGCGCCATCGATTATGTCGATGACGTCGCGCTTCACGCTCTCGGGCCGACGGCCGCCATCGCTACCAGGCGGTTAGAGCGGCAAGCCGGCCGGGCCGAGGGGTGGGCCGCCGATCACGGCGCCAAGTTCGACCCGGCTAAGTCGCAATTTGTCGTGTTCGCCCCCCCCCCCCCCCCCCGGATCTCAGCGGGCCTCCGACCTCCCGCCTATCACGTTCGCCGGCCAACAAATCTATCCCGACGCTTCGGCCGAGTATCTAGGCGTGGTCTTGGACGAAAACTCCGATGGCACGAGCACGTCCGGTACGCCAGCGGCAAGGGACACCGGGCGCTCATGGCCCTCTCCTCCCTCGCTCGCACGACGTGGGGGATTCCGCTTCCTTACTTCCGCCGCCTCTTCCTCACTGTCGTCACACCGATCACGGACTATGCTGTCCTTCAATGGCTCCCACAGTCCCCGACGTCCGGTCACGCGGATCAAATCGACAAGGTGCAACGTCTGGCTGCCCGAGCGCTACTTGGTGTATTCCGTACCACGCCGATCAATGCCCTCTATTTCGATGCCGACCTTCGTCATATTTACCTCCGCCTTCGACGCGCTGCCGAAGAGGAGGCGGTAGTGCTTCTCACACGGCCATTGTCCAACCCGGTAGCGCTCGCTGCGGTTTGACGACTCAGAATCGGCCCACACCTGCCGAGCGAGGTCAAGGGCGAGTATTTCATATTTACACATTCCATCTATTATGTTATTAAAAAAATCAAAGGATGCGCGGCGCAGTAGCACGCCCACTAACTCCGCCTCGTAGACTGTACGTAAAGCGGCAGGACCGAGCGACGCTTGAAGGGACAGTCCCACCGCCGGTGCAACCGCGGCCGCTCCCACAACGAGGCAGCCGAATCCGTATCTTCACCCGAGACCCTCCTTCGCGCCCAACTGCTACCATCCTCGGGTCCACGCTGCCCGTCTTCTATTCACTTCCCAGTGCACGGGCATGTTTCAGCGAAACAGCTCTCCAGCCTTTTCGCCCTCCTCATCTTTTTGCGATTCACTCGACATGACCTCTTCATCCTACTTCAAAGGCAGCCGCCATCGCGCTTCGTCCCCTTCCTCACCCTACTAACCCAGACAGAAGCGGCGCGATGGACAGACTGATGGTAAGCCTTAAAAGAAAGATCAACCCTACATTTGTGACTGTCTCGTCTGAAATTAACAGCACAGACAGAAATACAGATAGGCCGACAAACATACCAATGCGTAGACGTGTCGGGGATGGCGTGGAGGAAAACCAATAAATGGATAAAACGAAGTGAGTGTCGAAAAGATGTTACCGTCCAGGTATGCGGTAATTACATGTGTACATGTCCATGCCCGATCCATGCTCATAGGACGATGGGGGGAAAGGCACAAATGAGATCTCGGTGCCTATAGTGAAAGCATCTCGGAAGAAAAGAGGCGTCTGTGACGGTAAGAAAGCTACTGGGACATATGATGAGCTGGAGAGACCGAGTGAGGTTGGCATTGCCTTGGGCGGCCTCACATCTTGGCTTTCGGCTCGCCTATACTGGAACCAGGTCTCTTTCTGCCTCGTGAGTTGGCTCCCTCGGCCTTTCGGCCGGTCTTGCCATTCTTATTCACGAACGCTTCGACGGCGTCTCCCATGTCAACCAGGGATTTCAGACCGAGCTCAAACTCCTGGCGGAGTGCTTCCCGTTCGCCGCCTTGGGCGTTCCATTTGCCAGCCTTGGGGCCTGAAGACATCTGAAGCGGGAAAGGGTTTGCGTTTCCATAAGTGGCATCAAGTGTACTGCGACGGTCGTTGAGCATGCAGAGCTGTGGGTGGTTGGCGAGCGTGTGGGCAAGGCGTCTCGCAACCTCTTCAACCGCTGCAGGCCCTGACGATGTAGGAACTAGCTCATTAACGAGCCCAATGCGGTGTGCTTCCGAGCCGCTAATGAGCCGACTGGACAGTGGCGGTGAGGTAGGGAGTGTGCTCAGCGAACGCGAGATTCAGAGAGTCGGACGGTCATAATCGGAAGGAGTTAATGACGCTTGCCAACATACCCTGTTAATATCAGATCCTGTGCTCTGGATAGGCCAATGAGGCGGGGAAGTCTGCAAAATTGGAGACGAGACGACAACAGATCAACAGCCCACGGGGCGTCGTCAATGGACCATTAATTCCGTCGCTACGGTTGGGAGAAGACGCACCGAACCGTCCCACCATCGATGAGGGGCACGCCGCGAAGCCGGCAGAGCACTCCAAGCTGCGCCCCCTCACTTGCAACGCGCAGGTCACACCAGCAGGCCAATTCGAGGCCGCCGGCAACGGCGAATCCGCTGATGGCAGCGATCACGGGCTTGGGCAGGCACAGCCGCGTGGGTCTGATTAGCGAGGATTGTGGAAAGGGAAAGATCAGTGACATGGAAGTGGGGATTCGCGGCATGTAAGTAAGCGTGGAGTAACGTCGAGTGAAGAAACTAACCCCATCGGGCCCGATGCGTCCATGTCAGAGTTGAGGCGGTTGGAAGTGCTCCCGAGTTGCGTTGCTGACCGTCTGTCTGCCAAGATGGCTTTCAGGTCGGCGCCGGCACAAAAGTTTCCCCCAACCCCCGTCAACACAGCGACACGCATCTGACATAGGACGAGGGAGGAGACAGCTATCAAAAGTCCGTTGCAGTCCTGGTGCGACGCCTCGATTGTCCACTCACCTCGTCATCCTCTGCGAATGCTTCAAACGCCGCGTGCAGGAGTTTCGCCGTCTCCCCATCCACAGCGTTGCGCACCTCGGGCCTGTTGATGCAAACAACAAGCACAGGTGCGTGTGTGCGATCAACTATAACTTTCGTCATGGCGGTGGGCGAGCCCTTGTGTTTGATGCGTATCGTGTGTCGTCTGCGGGGACGAGAAGGGGTGAGCCACACTGTCACGGGGAAAATTCACTTGCAGGGCTTAGTCAGCCGAGTGATCGGGACCGGGGGCATGCTCAAGCAGACGTCGTCTCCCTCCAAGCGCCGACGGAGTGCTCGTATGAGTCCATTGAGCGCACCTGAAGATGTCCCAGGCCACACGGCCAAGCCAATTGCAGCCCGATGACTCGCTCATCCAGATCGACCCGGTACGCTGCGATAACAAGTATGGCGATGGCGGTGGCGGCGGCAGAGAACCTCGACGGCGCTGGAAGGATCCGCATGGAAGAAGAGATGGAGCGCCCCACAGAGAGTGTTAACTTTGGTCCCACGCCGAACTTTCACGTCCTTGTTGACTTCTTCGAGGCAGTGATCAAGGACAAGCAAGCGGAGGGTCAGGTTGGAAAGGTTGTTCGAGGTCAGTAGGAGATGAGCTCCTCGATGGCTGCTTTGATAGATGGCGGCTCACCCTGAGTGTCCATACATCTATGCACTCATCCTTTCTATGGCCTCGACTTGCTGAACCTATGAATTTGACCTCCGGAAGGACTGGAGGGCAAATCCTCCTTGTCGCAGAAGTGTATACTTACCATATATTTGAGCTAGACGTCTAGCAAACTGCTTCCCCAGCCTTGCAATAGTTTACGAGGCCCATCGGAAGCGTGCCAGCCTTTAGTGACGACTCTTTTTTCACTTAAACCATCTTGGATTCTTGTCTACTAAGAGTCGAGAATCCTCGCTCTGTACGTCAGTGTGGGCAATGGCGATGGATCTTGTCCTTTCTGACGCCCGTTCACAGTTTGGCAGCAAGTTCCCTCTCCAGCTCGATGCGTTTGAGCATATCTCCGATAGAGAGAGTGGTAGTAACATGACAACTCTCCTTCGGAGCACTCAAGTATCTATGTTCTCTAACTGTCCGACCTTATCGGATCTCAATATTGACCAAACTTTCCATCACGTTCGATCTTGACGGGAACTCGCATCTCCTACAGTCTAAGAATGAGGTCGGTCCAATTACGGCCCAGGTTTTCCGGGAGTCCAGTCAGCGTTGAGAGCTGTTGCGCTGTTCGAGCCCAGTGGGCTTCTTTTCCGCTCGGGCTTTGCCTTCGCTTCACCGACGCCGACGCCGACGCACCGTCTCCTTGTTTGTTCGTTCCTGCTGCGGTCGTCCTCCGCATTGCGAACCTTGGGCACAGCCTCGAGGCGGGGAAGAAGCAAGGCAGTCAGTCGACGCCAAGCCATTCTTCCATCGTCTCACCACTCGTTTGGGAGACAGACCCGAGCAGGCACGCCTATCTGCGCTGCGCTACCGAAGACGACACGACGGACGGACAGGATCGCGTTCGTTGGGCTATCGACGCGACCACTAGACCTACCCTGACGACCGCCAATGGGCTGCGAGGCGAGCGCTGAGGCCGTCCTTCCTTGCACCTCGTCGGCTTCCACTTCGGCTTCGGTGCCCAGTGTGGGCTCGTAGGTGCTGATTGTCCTCTTCGAGCCGCTGGAGCTGTTCTCGGATCTTCTGAAGGAGGTTGGCGTCCATGCTGGAGCTGGGAGGAAACCGTTGGTCGACAAAGAAACTCGTGCCCTATCGCGAACTGTTGGAGCGGATTCAACGCGAGCATCCAGAGCTCGTCAAGCTCAGCGACGACTCGAACGACACGAGCAAGGCGTACAAGGTCCCCGGATTTTCGGTTTCCCATCTCAACTTCGGTAGCCAGACACGCCCCAAGTCCCGCTTATATAGTCCAACGTTGGCTGCGGAGCAAGGCAGCTGTGTCGCTCACCAAGTTTTTGCTGTGGCCGGCAAAGGAGAACGAGGATGTTAGTCTGCTCCCGCCCGTCCGAACGCGACCCCCTTCGGTCGGTTCCCGTCTGGACTCGTCCCTGCTTGTCCTGTATCTGTCGTCAGGCAATCGTACGCACTGGCTGCTGGCTGACTGACATTCATTGCCTTGTCCTTCCTCACTGGCCCATCCTAACTGACAGCACAGCGCCGCTCGCATGGTTGGGTGCTGGGAGCTGGATGGCGAACTGGGCTGCTGTGTTTTGCTGATGGCACTCGGATGGAAATCACCCAGTCCATCTGGACCTCCATCCAGGCTACAAGGTGCCCCAAGCAGCTAGCCCAGAGTTTACTGCTCTTGTGGCCCCCATAGTCGACGCGGACTGATATCATCCTGGGCAAACCCTGGCTGGATCTCTCCAACAGACATCGACTGGCCTCGGAATCAACTCCGTTGGCCTCAGCCTTGCGACACTCTGGTTCAATCTTGCGACATCCCAGTTCAGCCTACTCACGCCCTAGTCCAGCCTACCCTTGCTGCCTTGGATGTCTCCACTCCTCCCAGGAGTCAGAGCCAGTCACCATGTCTCCCAGTCCTGTCCCTGGTCCTGTGGCTTCTGCCTCAGAGGCAAAGCCTTCCTGTCTTGCGGTCTCTCGCCAAGTGGTGGCGAAGGAGACCGACCTCTACCTTGCCCAGGATCGTCCAGCTCCTGACTCCTGTCCTCAAGATCAAGAACTCAGTCCAGCCCCAGATGTCGACTCCAGTCCAGTCTCCAGTCTCTCAGCACAACATCCACTTGCCTCCAGACAAGGTCACGCTGCATAGCCGACTGCTCCAGCTGCTGGCCAAGCATCGGCGGACCTTCCCTGACAAGCTCCCAGATGGTCTACCTCCCAAGCGGGCTGTGGACCACCAAATCCATGAAGAACCAGGTTCAGCACCAGTCAATGGTCCAGTCTACCGTCTGTCACAGATGGAGTTGAACACCCTTCGCGCCTACCTCAAAGAGGAGATCGATTCAGGCCGGATCCAGCCATCTGCTCTCAACGAGCAGACCATCAAGGATCGCTATCCCCTGCCAAGGGTTGATGAGCTCCTAGATCGTCTCGCCATGGCCAAGTTCTACACTTGGACTTGCGCTCGGGCTACAATCAAGTCCGCATCGACCCCAGCCATGTGTCCAAAACGGCTTTCAAGACACGCTATGGGCAGTTCGAGTATCTGGTCATGCCCTTCGGCTTGACCAATGCTCCTGCCACCTTTCAGTGGTTGATGAACAATGTCCTGGCGCCATCCTCGACAGCTTTGTCATCGTCTATCTCGATGACATCCTCGTTTACTCCAGCACGGAGGAGGATCACCTGCGACACCTCGAGCTCGTCCTAGAGGCCCTAGCCAAGCACACACTCTTTGCTTTTCCCAGCAAGTGCTCCTTCTTCGCCTCCCAGATCGAATATCTTGGTTTCATCGTCTCTAGTCTAGGACAGACTTGACCTTGGCAGAGCACTTGCTGGGAGAAGCATAGAGAGTGTGCTTGGCTAGGGCCTCTAGGACGAGCTCGAGGTGTCGCAGGTGATCCTCCTCCGTGCTGGAGTAAACGAGGATGTCATCGAGATAGACGATGACAAAGCTGTCGAGGATGGCGCCAGGACATTTCAGTCAGTCCATGACATCCAAGTCTTCCTCGGTCTGGCCAACTTCTATCGCCGCTTCATCCGGAACTTCAGCAAGATCATCGTCCCGACCTCTGCACTCCTGTCCAAGGGCGCCCCATTCAATTGGGACATCTCCTGTGATAACGCCTTCCAGGAGCTAGAGAGCCTTCACCTCAGTCCCAGTTCTGCGCTTTTATCAACCTGGCCTTCCCATTCCAGTCCTGGACTCGAAGGCCAATGGATTCAGTTGTCATCCTGAACTGCGCTGAGTAGGAACTCCTTGCCATTGTGCATGCTCTGCGTACTTGGCGTGTGTTTCTGGAAGGGGCACCCAGGTTTGAGGTCTTCGCAGACCATCATGCCCTCCAGAACTTCCAGGCTCAGCGCAACCTCTCCAGGCGGCAAGCTCGCTGGACGGAGCTTCTCTGCAACTGCTGTGGCCTACCTCGTGCGCTCCCTCCCTGGCTCACCTCGGCCCCAGTTGACCATCGAGGGCGATGGTCCCTTGGAAGGGCCCCCCAGGAGCGAGGCTCAACACACTCCGGACCACGGCCTTGTCATATAACCTCCTAGAAGACATTCGCACAGCTCAGCAGACGGATGCAGCCATCACACCAGTGATCACCTGGCTCAAGGACCCATCCCAGCCCAAGCCCAAGAACTTCGGAGCACAGTTGCGGCATTTCAAGCTCAGCTCAGATGGCACTCTCCTCTATCATTCGAGACCCTTCGTCCCAGCTTCCCTGCGCCCTCTGGTCATGGAGGAACTGCATGGATCACCTCTCGCAGGGAAGACCGTTTTTCTCTTGTTGAAGACTCTTTTCTCCTTGTTTTTCATCTTCCCCTGCTGATTCTCCGCCCGCGCTTTTCCATTTTGCCACGTGGCACGACACTGCTGAAAACCGTTTCTTCTCGCCGTTTTTTCCTCCCTCCCTGTTTCTTTCTTGTTTTTCCTTGCTGCTTTATCTTCCCTCCCCGTTGAAGACCGTTTTTCTCTTGTTGAAGACCCTTTTTCGTTGTTTTCCAATTCCGCCCGGAAGATGACATCGCCGTGTCTCTTCTAAATGCTACTACTACAGGGGGGCGGTGGGGCGGGCGGTGTCTATTTTCTGTTGCAAAGGCAACGGGGTGACGGCGAAGGAGCGAGAGTCGCTCAAGTTCGAGTGGGAAAGGAGCGAGAGTCGATCAAGTTCGAGCGGGAAAGGCTTCGAACGGGAAAAGAGAGAGAATCGATTAGTGGGAAAGGAGAAGAAATAGAAAGAGAAGGGACGTCGACGGGAAAGAGACAGCAGGGAAGCAAACCAAAGAAAAACCTAGACAATCCAGACTCAAGCAGCACCTAGGCAAAAGCGAGCCGACCGTTCTCACCACCACCTCTCCCTCTCCCTATGCTGGGACAGCACTCCCACCGTCTGGCCCGTCGCCTTCGGCTTGTCACCCGCCTTCACATCATCCTCTGCCCATGAGCTTCCGGGTTCCAGATCCACCTCCTCGACCTTCCTCTAGGCGCATCCTGCAAAGCCGAAGACGCCGTCTGGCCCTTGCATGCTCCGCTCTTGCCCTCGACAACACTGGGAGCGACGGCACTCCTCCGGCTTTGGCGTTGCCGGAAGAACAGCAAGTTGGAGCGCGGAATGCTCGGGGCGCATGGAGGAGGAGAGATGGGCGAGGGGGCCTGATGGACGGTATTGGCCGGGGGTGCCCCAGGGAGAGCATTCAAAGTCAACCGAACCTGGTCCAAGTCAATCGTCATCGCATCCGGGTTGACCTGTTCTGAATCATTCGAGGCGGAGCCTTCTCACGACTTGGAGAAGACGGTCGAGCGGGTCGAGCGACGGAGAGAACCGGAGCGCTCAAGGGTACAGTTGCTTAGGTGGTGGCGTCGTTGACCGCCTTGGACATTGCCCACCGTGCTCACCAAACGCGTCGCTGGGAGGTTCGGAAGAGGCGGAACGGGACTGTCCGTGGAGTCGACACCAGACTCGAAGACGAAAGACTCTCCCTATGTCAAGGCACAGGTAGGAACGACCTGGGCCGGCTTGTAGCTCTGGCTGTACCAGTTCGTGTCCCGGCTTGGGGAAACGGAAAGGAAGCGGGAAGTACCTCGGTCGATGGAGTCGCCATACGGACCCCAGGCCTCAGAGCAGACCTCAGAGCACCACTGGGACCAGGTCCCGAAGATCTCTTGCTCGTCCTCCTCGACGGTGGAGACTAGTCCGCTGTCAGCCACGAACGGGTTCCCGTGGACCCAAGTTTGAACGTGGACCTTGCGCCTAGGGGTCTGTCGGACGAGCACCACCTCCCTGGCGCGCAAGGAGTGGTTGCGGGACCTACCGCTGCTCCGCGAGGAGGTGCTACGCTGGGTGGCGGTGCTACGCTGAGAGGGGACAGACAAGGTGTGTCCAGAAGCGCCAGTCAGTTGCTAAAACAAAGCGTAGGCTCAGAGCGCGAGACGTTGTCCGCTTCCATGTCGAATGTTGGAGCGATGTCGAACTGTTCCGAATTGAGCAGCGCTGTTATACCGTCCTCGTTTATCGGCTTCAGCTGTCGTTGAGTGAGCCTCTCGCAAAGTGGAGCGCTTCAGTAGAGCCTTGCGAGCTGTAGTCGTGATGGAAGCGGAAAGGAAGTCGTCGGATGCATGTCGTCGCGATGATGGGCCTTGCCGGTTGCGGCGGAGTGTGGCCCGTGCGCGATTCGCATTCGCCATCCTTCCTTCTTTCGTGACCCGTATCTCCAGACCAGCACGTGCGGTAAAACTGGTGAGAACCCCGTCTTAGTTTTAGCCGCCCCCCCCTTATTTGGACAAGCTTGGGACTTGAAACTGAACCAGCCGTCCTTACGCACTGCTTGGGCCGTCGCCTGAGAACCCCCGCTTGTAAAGCGCCGGCGAGGATGGATGGACGAGGCTTTGTACAAGGGGGCACCCTCGGACGGTGTGTCGAAGCGATGCTTCGCACGCAGTCCAGCTTCAGCTTCGTCCCTCCGCTCGGCTGGGTGTGCGAACGCGTTGGTCGTCCGGTTATCTCGTCGTTCGAGGTAGTGATGGGGCGGACGGACGGCGGGGCGTGGGCCTCGATGATGAATCGGTTTGGGAGCATTGTCCTCGTCTCAAAATGTTGCTGATGGTACAAATGGAAATGAATGGCAGCTGTACATGTACCGTGTCGTGTGTATGTAGACAAGTACGTGAACAGACGTCGTCGAATCGTAACTGCGATCATCTCCAAGATCAACCGGATACCGCCGTCGCGGTCGCACCGAGACCGGGGCGGTCGCCTGCTCCTCCGTCATTTTCAGGCGGAAGGAGATCCTTCTCCCTGAGCAGCCTCACAATCTCCTCCACCGCGTTCGCGCTCTTGCGAATCGACTGGTCCCATCTCCGCGTGAGCAGCGTGCCCTCCACGTCCCATATTCCCGCGCCACCCTGGCTCTCTCCTCCCTCGCCTAGCATCTCCGCCAGGCCTCCCGCGGACGGTTTGCTGTCCCCCCCCGCGCCCGCCGTCATTGTCGGGCCGCCGCCACCCTCTCCCTCCCCGCGCATAGGCTCAAAGTAGACAACCCTCTCCACCTGATCGATCCGCCCCCTCAACCTCCCCTGTTCGATCATTTTCCGCGCCACGCTCTCCGCCCCCGCCGACGAGAGGTCGAGCAATGCGCCCAAACCGCCAAAGGTGATGTTGGTATAGATCAGCGACGCGGATAGCACGTTGTGTTCCATCACCGCACGGTCCAGCACCGTCGACGGCCCCGAACGGGTCGACACGGGCCCTCCTCCCGCGCCGTCGCCACCGTCCCTTCCGGCCATCTTGGCGTCCACATCCGACTCGACGCCGTCGACGGAAGGAGGAGCTTCCTCGAGCGCGCAATCATGAGCGGACGGTGGCAGCTTGGCGAGCTGGTGGGGCTGCAAGAGTGCCTCGAAGTCATTGACCTCGTGTGGACGGATGATGTGGTCGAGGAACATCTTGGAGAGCATCGTGTGGGAGGGCAGCTGCACCGTCCGCTCATCTCGATTGAGCGTCGCCAGGATGCGCGAGCGGTGTGGGCCTGCGGGCGCCAGGACTGCGCAGATGACGGCTGCTTGGCTGTGGGCAAAAGACAAAGAAGGGGGGGCGTAGGGAACCAACGCCAGAGTTTGTGAGCGAGAAGTCGGAAACGACACGGATCCACGAGGACGTCGTCGACTCACAGCGCCTGTAACCGTTCTCCTTCCTCCACGTCCGCCGCGTAACTGACCTCGTGGTATCTTTGGCTGGCCTCCGCGAACCTGCGCTGGTAGTCGAATATGCGCGCCCGGCTGAGCGTGTACGTCAGCTGGAGCGTGCGGTCCTTGGTGGTGTGGATGAGGAGCGAGGCACGTTTGAGGTAAACATCCGCCGCGACCGCGTCTCCTTCTTCCAGGAGGAGACGAGTGATACGTAGGTAAATGCGAAGCTTGTAGTCGTCCGACGTGGAGCTGAGCGGAGTTTGGAAACGGGCCGATGGGCGATGAGAACAGGAATGGACACGGGAAGTGTGTCTATGCCGACGCTCACCGATGACCCGAATCGAGAGGAATGCCTTGGAGGACTCTGGCCGCCTCCGACCAGTCCTCCTCGTCCTCGAGCATGGCCGCGAGCTGTTCACGCAGAGCGGAAGCCTGCGTCACCAGAAAAAAAAGAGGGCTCGTTTGGCGACGGAACAAAGGAGAACACGGACGGACGACCTGTTCTTTTTTTATCTTTTTTGCTCACACGACAGCACTCACCTGCTCTTCAAAACTGACGATCCTAGGCTGCACCTTCTCCACAGCGCGCTCCAGCACCGTCTTCCTCGTCTCCCTCTCCCGAATCGCAGCAACCTCAGGGATCCTCTCCGCAGCCTCGCCATCCTCCTCCACCACCTCTGCCACCCCCGCCGTCGTCGTCGCAAGACGTCCCAAAGCCTTTACAAACTCTCCGAACACATGCCTGCCAACGACAAGGCCTCCGCCTCCGCTATTCGAGTCCGAGAAGACGGCATCGGAGAGGAAAGCGTCGATGGAGGACGTGACCGCCTCATCGGTTTCCTCTTCCGGCGTCGAGGGGGAACGAGAACGAGGGCTGGAGAGAAGCTCGTAGAGGAGGTCGACGTAGGAGGATACCTTGTTGGATTGGGAGGGCAGAGCGGCGATGGACGTGAGCCGAGCGCTCAAGTCGGCGTTCTCCGCCATGACAAACGGGCTTGGGGCCGAGGAAAGAACTTATACGTATAGTGAGAACTTGCGCCAGGCTCGGCGGGGACTTGCAGATGCAAGTGTGAGCGACGACCGAGGTGTCATGTCATGTTCATCCATCGACTGCGGCGATCGGCTGCGGCGGGGAGTAGCCCTCCCTTGACGCGACGAGGTGCGTCGCGTTGTTCTAGTGAGAGAAGTCCTAACATGACATGACGTGTGAGGGCGCCATCCATGTGTATCGCCGTATCTCTACGTCCGCCCGTCCGTCCAAACGGCGTCGCATCTTGCGGGGAACGGAGGCGGTTTGGGTAGTGGGGCGAAGCGTGCATACGGATACGGGCGCATGTGCTTGGCTTGGCGCTTCGAGGCACTGCTCCGGGACTCGGACTTGGGGGAATGAGGGAGAGCGGGTTTGAGTGGAACGTGCGCTGTTGGCGTCGGAACGTGCTATGCGACCGCACCGCCGGCGAGCATGAGGGCGTGCTCAGCTCGTTCTAATCATCATCAGTCAGCTAACAGTATCTTTCTGCAAGGCTGGGCGCTTCGACGCTCTTTGGCCATTCATTCACATGCGAGTGCTTGAATCGAGTCCTCGAGCCAAGCACGCAACCAGCCCATTCAGTAGATAGGGACCTCTCGTTCGATATTGATTTCGTTTCATTTCATTTCATCGCGACTCGACTTGGTATTGGAGCCAACACAGGCAAACAAGAGGTAGCACAGGGGGATAACGAACGGTGGACCGTTTACCACTGGCCGTACTGGTTCTCGAGCTGCTGCTCGGCCTCGTGCTTGGCGTGGTACTTGGCCTTCTCGCGGCTATTGTCGGCGGCAAGACGAGATAGCATGACGGGTAAGCGGTCGACGGTCGTTGTGCTCGGCGGCGGCCACAAGCGCTCGCTACGCTACGCTACTCACTCAACGAAGTCAAGGCCCTTGGTCTCGAAGAGCTTGTCGACCTCAGCGCCGGCGATGCCGGCAATGATCTCCTTGGCAAGGGCGTGGCTGGCGGGCTTGCCGTTCTGGGCCTGGTGGTTCTCCTGAAACGGACCAAGGCGGAGCGAGCGCGGCGGGGAGTGTTAGTCAGTATGGTCGGCGCTCTTGTCGGTCAACGGCACCTCTTACTGTTGAGGCCCGTGGGAGTGGAGACTCACGTAAGCCTTCATGGCCTCGAAGGCGGCGGCACCGCCGATGAGCTCGTGGGAGAGCTTGCTCTTGTGCTCGTCGGACTCGGCACCGTAGACCTGGTCGCGGCTGTTAGAGCTGAAGAAACCCATGGCTGGGAGAGCGAGCGGCCAAGGCGGAGGAGGGAGGATGGGAGGAGGGGAGGGACGGAGGAGAGCGGGGGAAACGCGGTGAGCAAGAAGGGGCGAGGGCGAGTGTGCGACAGCGACAGCGACGGCCGTCGGTGTGCGACAGGTACTCACTGGATGATGGTTGAGAGGAGTAGTGGAGTGGGGGAAGAGGAGCGAGGTGGTGGAAAGAAGGAGGGGAAGCCACCGTGGTCGGTCTCGGCTTTATACGCTCCGTGGACGGGCTGATGCCGGTCGGTGGCGGCGGTGGCGGTGGCGGCGCACATGTTGCGAGGAGGCGGCGGACGTCGTAGTGGTGGTCATCGTCGGCCTTCGCATGTACCACCATGCATCAGTCTCCGCAACTCTCCGCCAATCGTCCGTCCGGATCGTGCGCAGACAGACACACACAGCTCGCTCACTCACTTACCACTACTCCCCACGTTACCATCCTCCGCCTGTGACGTGGCTAACGCCCACCGAACCGATCGTCCACTCATCCCGGCTCCAGTTCCGTCCGGGCCAGGCCGCTCGCTGTCCACTCACTCACTTCCTCAGCCACCCCAACTCGCTTCGACCCGGACGGAACATGATGACCCTTTGCTTCCGAGTCGACGAGCGCAGCAGGTAGCTGTAGCGCCACTGCCACTGCGTTCGGCGGCATCGTGACTGACCGGTGATCGTCAGACGGTCCGAGCAGAGCAGAGCATAACGGCAAGGTCGACGCCCGTGGATGAGACACACAGACACAGAACACAGACAAAGGCATAGGCACTCCGGGATGAACGAGGGCGTCCCGTCCTCCGACTTTTGAGCCCGCCCAACCGGACCCTACTCCATTACTCCCCGTTCTCTCTCGTCATATAGGAAAGGGTTGATCTAGGTACAGGAAATATACGTGCCCGCTCATGCTCATGCTCGCTGGCCGTCATCACCGGGGCCCGTCCGTCCGCCTCCGCTAGCTTCTCTTCTTACGGAGACGAAGACGGAGACGGAGAGGAGGAGGGAACGAACCCGAGGCGCTTATTTTGGTTGTTCTCGCACAGCCCATCGCCATCGACGACGGTAGTTAGCTCGCGCCGGGCGCAGCGCTCCAAACAATGCTAATAACCCACCGCGGTCTGCCTTCCACCGACCGACACCGCTCGGTCCACTTAGCCCATGACGTCTCCCCCTGCCAACCCTTTCTCGAACGCCGCCGACCGCTCGTCGACCAGCCGTACGTATCACGAACACCCCCGTTCATCTCATTGGCCCAGGCAGAGCCTCCAGGCCGGCTCCGACACCGCCCTCGCGTCCGTGGCGCTGCAGGACGAACGGACGGACGGACGTCGAATGTCGAATGAACAGTGTCGTCATATCATTCCCCTCACACTCACCCGTCCTCGCATTCTATGTACATACATACGGCGGTCAAGGAGAAGACGAACGAATCATCGATGCGGTGACCGGGCGTGATCTTCGGATTCGTCCACCGCCTGCTCGAAGAGAGAGATGTGAGGACGGGGACGGACAGACTGGCAGGGCGATCTCAAAGGGAATGAAGCTTTCCCCGTCGGATCCGTCCCCGCGCGAGGACGTCCGCATCGACGACGTCGACGTCCCGTCTACCGGCTCGTCGCGACGCGAGACTTCGGTCCGCTGTCCGGGGACGGCGGACCGAGAGTCAAGTCTGGCCTTCGTCCAACGTGAACCCGCCGCCCGCTTAGCGGCAAGACCCTCGGGGTGGGACGGTGTCGCGAATCGGTGCCGTCCGGATTCGCGCTCAAGACCGAGACGAGATGAGATGTGGCGTTGGTGTTCATGACGCTGCGAGATAGGGACCTAAAGGGCGAGGAGGAGAAACGGGAACGGGAACGGTTGAGCGGACCGCTTACATCTTGGGAGGTTGCCTAGAGTGAACGAACACGACGGCCGCTCGCCGTGTAATACCTCGTGCAATCTACAGAACGGCGTAAAGATAATGTACTTCTTCCTCATCCGGCCATCCTATCACCGGCTCCCACCACGGCCCACCGGCGCCCACCCCGGCGCAGGCGAGCCGGGGCAGCCGCCGTTCGAGCTCGTGGGCGACGTATTCAGGACCATACAAGGGCGCGAGGAGGGCCCAAGCCGCCTTCCTCGCATCCTCGTCGCGCCTCCTAGCCTTCTTCCTCTCCGACACCTCCCTCTTGCGCTTCCCCACGCCCTGCCGGAAGCGGCGGACGAGACGGGAGAGCTTGGCGCCTTGGCCTTGTGCCGTGAGGGAGGGCGCAAGGGACGGGGAGGGGGAATGGGGCGGCAAGATGATGCGGCCGGGTGAGGAGAACGAGCGGGAGGGGGCTCGGACGGCGAACATTGGCTTGCTCGATTTCCGCTTGATGTCGGGTTGGGTGTGGAGAGAAGCGGTGGAGCTGGTCGCTGTGCGGGGAGGGCGAAGAGAAGGGCAAAGAGGGGCTCCTCAGCTCGTTCGTTGGGTTGGTTTACTTATACGAGGACGCCGTCAGTTGCCGACCGACTTGGGGCCAGAGTCAAGAATAGCAGGCGCGAGCTAGGTTTACTCTGGCACGCGCGTAAATGAAGCGAGCGAACCAATCGTCCGTCGTGCGATAGATAAGATGCAGACGGGCACGGCGTGAGAAAAGGACCCATTGCTCATCATCGCCTTGCGCATCGCATCGATTTCCCCGCGCCAGCTGCGACGATGAAGAGGAGCGAGGTGGATACAGCGGTCGGGCTTGACTTTGACGATCGACGACCGACGGGCGAGCCAGCGAACGTCCTGTGGGGAGCGCCGTGCACGGATGGAGCGACTGACTGACTGACGTGGGACTGCAGAGCAGAGCAGAATGCAGTTGCCGTGCATGTATTTTCCTTCCTAGACGGACGGATGGAAGAAGGAAGAAAGCAGGAATCCATCATCGCCCTCCTCCGTCCCTCTCGACGCCCGCACGTGGCCTCGCCTCGTCTAGCCGACCGCGCCCTACCATCATCGTTCCTGCCTAGGCCGACCGATCGTAGTCGGTCGTCCGAAAAATCGACGCTCCTCCTCGCCTTCCTCCATCCCCCATCCCTCCACCCCGTCCTCATGTCCGGCGGCGCCTCCTCCCTCGCCCCCGCGCCCCCGCTGGCCGCCGGCGCCACTGGCTTCACCTACCCGGCGTCCCCGTACCAAGATGCTCGCGCCCGACAAACGGACGCCAAGCTTGAACGCGAGACCGAGGCGCTGGCGAACAGGATCAAGGGTCTCAGACCGTCAGAGGCAGACGCACAGGCCGGAGGACCGCTCGAGTTGACCCCCGTCCGGGCCCACTATCTCAAGAAGACGCTCATCAAGCTGCAGCTCGAATACGAGCTCGCCGAGCTCAGCAGACCGGGTGCGTGTGAGCGAAGCGAGGCGAGGCGGGGCGGCCGATGGGAGGGTGGCCCACTCGTTCGAAGGGAAAGAAAGAAAAAAAGAGCATGGGGCAGCTCGCTTTGGAGCCCTCGGTGTGGCTGACCTCGATGCTGATCCCTTTCCGTCACCGGCCGACGTTCAGATGCCTTGTCCACCTTCGGCCCGCCCTTCACGCCTTCCAAGCGAGCTCACCAGATCGATCTACCCTTCCTCCGCTTCATGTTCCGTCACTTCGTCCTCACCTTCCCCTTCCTCCGCTCCGCACCACCCAACTTCTTCTCCGACAAGGTCCAAGTCTTCGTCGACCGCTTCCTCTCTCGCAACATCTCCACCACCGTCGACAGGGAGGAGGACAGCAAGCGCAGGAAGATGGGCCGCAAGCTACAGAAGCACGTAGGTCTACTCCTCAACGCTGCTGTACGAGTCAAGGGCGGCAGAGAGGACGTGGTGCGCATCAGCGAGGCGGACATGCGCAGACTCGGCGACATTAAGAGGGCCGCCGCCGGAGGCGCAGGGAACGACTTTGACCTCAACGTCGTCACCGTCCGCACCGTCGTTTCCAAAGGACGCGTCCGCTCCAAAGCACACGAGGTCGGTTTGCGTCTCTTTCGTTTCCTCCTTTTCCCCACCTTCGGCGTAGCCAATCTCACCCAATCTTCGTTTTCGCCTCTCTTCTCCCACAGGAGTTTATCATTCGCACGCGCAGGCCAGGGCACCCCGACGTTTTCGTCTCGAGGCGATACGGCGACTTTGGACGACTAGCGGAGACGGTGAGCGCGAGGCCGCTCGAAACAAACGAGGCCGTTCATGCTCTGTCACTCATTTGCTATCACCGCCTCTTTTTTCCATCGCTCCCTTAGCTGAGGACGGAGTTTCCCGAGGAAGACATTCGCAGTCCGCCTCCCAAGGACCGCTCGCAGACAGAGATGCGAGCCCCTCCACGGTCCGTACCGGGCACGCCGACGATGCGCCACGACCCAGGGCCGACGCACCGGCGCACCGGCTCTGATCCGCCACCTGTCCCTCCACTTCCACCTCAGCATGGCGGTAGCGGCGGCGGCCAGCGCCCAACGATGCCTCCGCCTTTGTATGTCCCCAGAGAGCGCAGACGCGACGGCAGTAGATCGGTCGCGAGCAGCTCCAGCTCGCTCGCCGACGGCGGCTTGGCGCAGCCGGACCTGCTAAGTCCTGGCACTGATCGTCCTTACCCTCCGAGCCCGCTCTCGGTGAACACGGCGGACAGCTTCGCGTCCACCTCTTTCTCTGGCCACCCTCAAGGCTATCAGGATGGGACTGTCTCTCAGCCCGGTCCGACCACCTTAGGAGGGCCGCCTCAGTCGCCTCTCCCTCCCTTCCCGTTCCCCTCCGGGCCCTTGGCACGAGAGAAGAACAGACTCACTCTGCGCGCCTACCTCCGCGCCCTCCTCGCCATCCGCGTCGTCGCCGACAGCCCCGCCTTCCGAGACTTCCTCCTCGGCGAACTCACAACGCTCACAAAGGCCGAGGAAGAGGACGTGGAAAGGAGAGAGCAGATGGATGAGATTCGCAGGGATGAGCAGAACAAGTTCGATGCAGAGGCTGGGAAACGCGTCAAGGAGCTCGAGAGTCATTTGTCGGCCTTTAAGGAGGATCTCGTAAGAAGAGGTGAGTGTCCGTCGCCGTTTCCAGCTTGTGTTCCCTCCTTGGGCGACACCGGCTGAGTGTTTCTCTGCGCCTAACCTTCACCTCTTCCGTCATGTCTTGTGTCTACCAGACGGCCTCTCTCGCGTCTTCAGCACGATCAAGACGACTCCAAACATCGAAGACCTTCCCATTCAGTACCGCAAAGTCATGGAGTGGGCGAGGATCTCGTAAGTGGCCTCGTATCATCACTGACGTCTCCTCTCGTCCGTCTGCTCCGCCATCTGTCTGACGTTGCTTATGGCCCTTTCTCCACCGCCGCACGCAGGCTTGCCTCGACAATTTACCATCTCTTCGTAGGGTCGGACACCTCGTCGGACCACTTTTTGCAGCTCAAGCGGATGCACGGTCTAATGCCCTACTTCATGCTCAAGGGCGTGCTCAGGATCAGTAACCCCGTTAGCATGATCCGCGCCGTCTTGGATCTGTTCTTGGCCCAGCCTTTCGGGCAGAAGAGCTTGTTACAGCGGTGAGTGGCGCCCCTGCGGACGCGAATCCGGTCGGTCATCGACGGTCCGACCTCGTCTGACTCGGCCCTCGTCCCCTTCTGTCCAACCGCTAGCATGTTCTCGAGTTCCCTGACGGACGACGTTCGCGAGCTCCAGGACGCCGTTGAAGCTGTCAAGGCAAAAATCGAAGACGACGTGCTGGCGGAGAAGGTCCGGCTGTTTGTGTATGCGCCTCCCGAGGTGCAACAGATGTTCAAGGATGATGCAAGTAAGTTTATGAGGGCTTCATGACAGGGGACGTGATGATGCCGTCTGTCTAGTCATGGAGACAGGCTCGCTCGCTCGGTCGACGGCAACCATGTTGCTTACTCCGCCCTTCTGCCATCCACAGCCAACGAGAACCTCGACCTGATTGCCGTGATTCTCCGATCCGGCGAGCACCCTCTGCTGAACCGTGCGCAGATCCACCGCGTCGTGCGCGCCAACCGCGCGTTCGAGGAGTACAAGCGGTACAAGGACAGCTTGGACGACCTGGAAGAGGACCAGGGACCGGACAATGACGACGCTTGGCTGTTTGAGGATCTGCATGTCCTCATGAGGATGTACACCCGCTTGAGGGACAAGGAGCAAATGATCGAGCTGATTTTCGAGGTGAGTTTTATGTCGGTCGGGGACGAGGTGCCTCAGAGTTCGATTTAGGACGAACTAATTCGCCTCATGTTCCCACCATCATCCATTCTCATGCACTCAGGGCGTCACCGCCGATCTGCTCAAGGACATGGTCACCATTTTCTACTCCCCGCTGGCTCAGGTGTACAAGGCGGCCAACATTGCAGATTCGATCAGCGATCTGCAAACCTTTATCAACGACCTCATTCGGACGGTAGAGGCGAGCGAGGAAGGTGAGTTTGCAGTTGCGATCGGCGGTTTTCCGGTCGGACAGGGATTCGCTGACGCCAATGCCCCGGACCGCTCGTTCCTCCTCCCGCATGCCCGTCTCGTGTCTGCGTTTAGTGGCATACACGGACCCGCAACGGACGGTACAAATGTTTATCGACCTGGTGGAGAGAAACGAAGGTCGGTTCTACAACTTTGTCCACCAGGTGCACAGCAAAGGCTCCGGCCTCTTTGACGGGCTGATGCACTGGATCGAGCTGTTCGTCAACTTTGTTCGCGACGGCCTCGGTCCGCCGTCGTCGGACGCTTCGAACGGTGGGAGGGGTCGAGGGGCGGGCGAGGTGGACTTGGAGGTGCTACTGCCTCACGCGCAGGACGCGGAAAGTAGGAAGAGGATCCTAGACGAGGTGGACAAGGTGGCGGTGTACCACTACCGGCTCAAGCTCGCTCACGAGCAGCGGATGAGGCGGAGGCTCAGGGCCAAAGGCCAGGAGGCGGATGGACAGCTGATGACGAGGGATGACGAGGCTCTCTTCATCGGCGCCGTGGTGGACAATCTAGGCTTCGGAGACATGGTCCTCGGCCAGGCTGATGATATCGCGGCTGAGGAGAGTGAGGACGAAGACGAGGACGAGGAGGACGAGGAAGAGGAGAAGAGAGATGTGACCGATGACTCGTTGGAGGAAGAGAGCGGGGCAGAGGAGGACGAAGAGGTCGTCGAAGTGGGCCCGGACGGTCAAGAGCGGCGTGTCCGACGCTCGACCAACCTTTCGCGAAGGTGGAACTACGGTACGGTGAGGGCCGACGACGAGGGCGGCGACAGATCGTCAATGACGACGACGACGACGACGCCCGTGGCCGAGAAGACGCCAGACACCACCGGAGGCGACGGTCGTCATGGCAGCGGCAGTGTCACCGTGCATGCGGCTCCATCTCTACAAGACAGAGACAAGGACCTTCCTCCTCTCCCTCCGACCGGCAAAGGAGGGGCATCAGGCGGTAAGACGGGCAGGAAGAACCGACCGCCGGAGCCGCCGGAGCTGTCGGCCTTGCCGGAGCTCGTGCCTTTGTTTGTCGAACTGGTGAGCCCGCGTCGGCGTTCTTTTTGATTCCAGCGCGTTAGACGTGAATTCGCTTGCAGCCAGTACGTGTCTGATCGTTGTGTTGTGCCCACACTGCGTCGCTTCCTCCGCCCCCCCCCCCCCCCCCCCCCCCCCCCCCGTCAGGTCCGTCCGCTCTTGCGTCCGGCGCGCACTCCCGGTCCCCTCAGTCGTGCTGTGACCATGTCGTGACGGCGCACCTACGTACGACCTGACTTTTGTGTTCCCATTTCTTCCTTCCACCCTTATTTTCTTTATTGCGATCACATGTGTGTGCACGTGCCGAAATCGTGGTGCCGGTGCCACAGCCGCATTCATTTCGTTCGATCGTACGGTCTCGCATTCGCGACTATGTTTCCCCCACTTGTTTGTTTTCTCACCCTGCGACTTTTCCGTTTCCATGTACGATATACTTGCCCTGTTCTTCCCGAACCATGACGGGAAAGCAACCAGCAGGATTTTGTGCGGAAAAAGCTCGTGGATTTCCGGAACTATTGAACAGCGGGGTCGAGCGCGGAGGGACTAGTAATACAGCATGCGGGTCACCAAAGGGACAAAAAGACAGATGGAGGCGCCGACAAGGAGGGCGCCTTAGAGCTCCTGGCTTTGAGTGCCGGCCTTCTTGGACTTGGTCTTGGGAGGAAGGAGCTCGGCGGCGATGTTGGGGAGTACACCACCCTGGCTGATGACGACGTGGCCGAGAAGCTTGTTGAGCTCCTCGTCGTTGCGGATGGCGAGCTGGAGGTGGCGGGGGATGATACGCGTCTTCTTGTTGTCGCGAGCGGCGTTGCCAGCGAGCTCGAGGATTTCGGCAGCGAGGTACTCAAGGACGGCCGCGAGGTAGACTAAGAGGGGAGGGAAGGAGGGCCAGGGGAAGAGACGAGGGTGAGCGAATGCGACCTCCGTCACGTAGCCGCGGTCGAGTCGAGCGACGACTCACCGGGAGCGCCGGCGCCGACGCGCTGAGCGTAGTTGCCCTTGCGGAGCATACGGTGGATACGACCAACGGGGAACTGCAGACCGGCCTTGGCCGAGCGGGACTGGGACTGTAGATGAGCGAGGAGAAAAAGGGGAAAGACAGTAGTAGTTGAGGGAAGGTGAGACGCAAGTCGAAGACACGGACGCGGCGCGTCAGGGAAGGAAGACGGGATGGACAAGGACGCACCTTGCCGGTCGCCGCGTCACCGGCCTTGCCGCCAGACTTGCCGCCAGAAGCCATTTTGCAAAAAGAGGTTGAGTGGGGTCGGGAGAGAGAGAGATGGAGGTGTAGGCACGAAGAGTGGTGCGAGCGAAGGAGGCGGATTGGATTCTTGTGGGGGAAGGCGACCGAATCGTCTTGGCTCGCGCGGCTTTTTGTATCACTCCACCCGTCGATCGACCCGCGGCTCGCCCGGTGGGGGGGGGGGGGGGGATTAAGGGTGACGCTGCTGCGGCGGGATCACGATCAGTCAGCACGTCAGCGCCAATTCGTCCAAGGCGTCAGCGCGATTCGTCGGCGCGTCAGCGCCAATTGCGCGTCACGTGCCCCGGGCAATGTCTGGCTGGCACGACCGATCGTGCGCGCGGTTGCTTGATAAATAGCGCGGGGTGCAGACACGTCGCGCTCAGCGTTCTCCTCCCTCATCTCATCCAGCTCCGCCTCGTCCTCGCACTCTTCCACCGCTTCGCTACCTTTCTCCACCTCCCATCCCTTCTCTCGCAATGGCCCCTAAGCCCGCCTCCACCGCCGGAAAGGCCCCCGCCTCTGCCTCCAAGGCCCCTGCCACCGCCGGCAAAGCCCCCTCGTCGGGCGCCAAGAAGACTGCCAAGGCCCCCAAGACGAGCGAGGACAAGAAGAAGAGGAAGAAGGCTCGTCAGGAGACCTAGTGAGTTTTGTCCGCTCCAGCTGGCGTCGCTGTGGCGGTCGCATCGGTCGCAGTCGACTCTCGAGTCGCGTTTACTAACCACGTGTTCCCTCCTGACTTTCCTTCAGCTCGACGTACATCTACCGCGTGCTCAAGCAGGTCCACCCGGACACGGGTATCTCCAACAAGGCGATGGCGATTCTCAACTCGTTCGTCAACGACATTTTTGAGCGCATCGCTTCCGAGGCCTCCAAGCTTGCGTCGTACAACAAAAAGTCCACCATCTCCTCGCGCGAGATCCAGACGGCCGTCCGACTCATTCTCCCCGGCGAGCTCTCCAAGCACGCCGTGTCCGAGGGTACCAAGTCGGTGACCAAGTACAGCTCTTCTCGCTGAACTCGTCGCCACGTCTCGTCTTTGTCTCGCCTCGCCTCGCCTCAGCCTCTCTCTCTCTCCTCCATTCAGGCTCCCTTTGTATGATTCGCCCGCGACCTCGTCTCCCCCATCCCCATCCCTTCTCCCCTCGTCCAAGGCCGCGCCCGTCTTTGCGGCGCCTTGTTCTGTGTTTCACTACTCTCGGCGTCGTCGCGGCTCGCTGTACTGTACACTAGTTCTCACCCACCCCCACGACCGCTTCGGGTAATGGATGATCGATCCTCCATCGTGCGGCCGAGTGATCATCCAAAAGTCGTCCCGTTGTCGTTCGAATCCGCTCTTGGTAGCGAAAACGAGGGCCAGTCTCGAGCGTGCGCTCGCATCTCAATGATCGTCGCGCCGACCGTCTGTGGGCTTGGAGAGGAACGTCCATGTGCGATCGTTTGCTCGTGTCTTTGTAGCCGTCCGTCCGGTACGGGTACGGCACGGCGGTGGTGCCCGCCTCGCTTCACACAACGAACGTTCCGTTCTCGCATCTCGGAAAAAGAGAGGGAATATATGATCTACAGGGGGGAATCATCAACGACGAACGACTTTGCTCCTGGCCAAGCCAGGCCAGGGGCATCGCTCCCCCGCCTTCTCAAGCGACGCCAGCCTCCTTCTTAGCCTTCTCCCTTTGCTCGGCCAACGCGAGCGCGCGGCTGGCGGGGGCGGACGCGGCCGACTTGGCGTCCTTTCCGGCGGCGGTCGTCGTCGTCGTCGTCGAGTTCGAGTCGAGGAACGCGGCGCGCGGGTCGGGGAGGGAGGTGCGGGAGGACCAGAATTGCGAGTTGGGGGACCAGAGCTGCGGGCGGTGCAAGACGTCGGGCGTAGTCAGCGGAGCCGCGCCACCGCTCCCTGGCTGGCTGGTCGGCGGCTCACCTTGGTGTTCTTGTGCTGTTCAACAAGGTTCCAAGGCTGGGGCTTCTTGGATTTGTCGATGACCACGTCGGGCGACTTTGTAAGGTAGTAGCCGCCAAAGGCGAGCGCGCCGCCGACGCCGGCACCGACGGCGAGGAAGAGGGGCCTGTGTGGACGGGGACGGATGTCGAGGAGGGAGGAGGTGAGCGAGGTAGGGAGGGCGACGAGGGTCAGGAAGAGGGCTCGTGTGGCGACTCACGCGAGAGCGGCGTTCTGGTGTCGACGACGTCCGGTGGGTCATCGATTCAAGGCGAGGTAGACGGGTGTGAGGTCAGTATCGGTCTGCGCTCGCGGCGAGGGCGAGGGTGGCTCACCTTGGCGAGGAAAGCGGTGGCCATGGTTACGGCGAGGAGAGAGAGAGAGAGATGAGACGAGTTGGGCTTGGATGGGCGAGGGCGAGCTGGCTGGTGATCGTCGAGATGGTGGTAGTACGATGACGAAGGGCGAGGTGAGCGTGAGGCCACACAGCGGTCCTGCCTGCCTGCCTCGCCCGCGCCTGTCTTGCTCGCCTCGCCCAGCGCGGCCCTTCCCCGCAAGGTCGAATGCGTTCAAGGGGGGCTTGACCCATGCGTGCGTGCGTGCGTGCGGGGTCTCCACGCGGCGCCCACGTGACTATCTCTCTGTCTGATCGAGGGTCGGCGAATCTGAGAAGAAAAAAAGGGGAGAGGGAAGGGAGAAAAAGGGAGGAGGAGAGGATAACGATGGGTCGACGTCGAGATGGGCAAGCCTTTACGTCCGTCGGGTTAGTTAGGAGAAGGAAGGCAAGGTGAGCAGAGAGACGGCGCTCGCTCGCTCGCTCGCAGCTCGAGCAGAGAGCAGCCAAAGGCTCGACGTCGCGCTCGCGCCCGCTCTCACTAACGGCGTCTGAGCATACAACACGATCACGGTCACGGCACTCGCTCGAAACAACGCGGGCTGAGAGGCGGCCGCCTGGCTCTGTCTGGCTCGCCATCGGTCTCCGCCTCCTTCTCGGCCCAGCCAGCGACGCGGGAAGCCAGCCGAGGCAAACATGGAAAAGCGGGGGACGGGTGGGCGGGGAGAGCTGAAGGAGAAGAAGAACGACGACGGGCGAGGGAGGGTTCGTCAACGAGCGAGCGGGGTACACACGTTGGAGGCCGAACTGGGAACGTTCCATGTCGCCAAGGACCAAGGACCGCCCGCTGATGGTAGGCTCCATGGCGGGAGTGGACGCGGCGGTCGAGGGACGAGTCGGTCGGTAGAGCTGTAGCGAGCAAGCGTCCTTTCCGGTTTATCTTGAATTAAAACGTGAATGTGCATATGTAATTGTAGCTCCACTTGATAGAAGTAATGCGTGTGACGTTGATACTCTCCGTCATCTGCCGCTGCGCCGCCGACGTCCACCGAATGGCGATCCGACTGCGGTCTATTTCGACTTTTGGCTCGCTGGCTCGCTGGAGGGCGGTCGGAAGGCCGGCCGACCCAATGGAACGGAACGGCTGGGCGCTAGGCGCGGTGGCTACTGCTACTGTACGTACTGTACAGTGGCGTCCCGATCAAGTCCAAGTCCACGATGGCGGGTACAGCGACTGCGACAGCGACAGCGTCTGCCGTTTAATAAGTGGCGTGGCGACCTGCGTGCGTATTGTATTCATTCGCCTTTTTGTATCCATTTTTATATTCTCCTTTCTTTTCGCTTAATGTCCCTGTCTGTCTGACGAGAGCCGGCCCACGTGACTCCTTGAACCGAGCCGTGAACCGTCCGTCCATCGGCGGCTCCTCCTTTTCGACTCGCTTCCATATTCGGTTTCCCCGTTCGCTTTTCCCCTTCCCCTGGCATGTGGGCGACGGACGGGCAGGTGCGAAACCCTGTTGAGTCGACCTGGCTTGGCCCTGGCTGTGGGACCGGGGCGTGGTATGATAGATAGGATGATATGAACGTGGTCCGGTCGATGCGATCGAGATCGAGATCGAGAGCGACGATGGGGCGTGATGTCCTCGAGCGCCCGTCACCGTCCTCGTCGCCGTCCTCGCTTCGTTCACTCTTTGTCGTTCCTTCCTTCCTGCCCTGCGAGGACGGACCGGGCACGGCACCGGGGTAGAAGGCGAAGGCGAAGGGGGCGTGTATGAAATTTTGAAAGAGGCTGCGTACGCAATACGGGCATTTTGGCCTAGCGGAGTCGTGCATGGCAGCCCGACCTTGCCTGCCTGCCTGTCCATCCATCCATCCATCCATCCATCCGTCCGTCCATACATCCACCCACTTAACGTTACCTATCGTCGATGCTGAGTCGCATGCCATGCCATACCATGCACGGCCCTCCAATATGATCGCAATGCACGTGAACGTGAACGTCGCGGATCCGCGCGAATGTGCCATGGCGACGCGGCGTGAGAGGAGGAGGGAAAAGGAGGGGGCGAAGGAAGGGGGTGGGATGAAGATATGGTTCGCGGCGGTTGTGGGACGAGTGGTCCTTAACTTTTCTTTTCTTTTTCTTTTTTGTTGGCTTTGCCATCTTATTATTCTTCTCTTCTCGAGAGAAGCCGGCCGGGCGAGGCGGCGTTTAGAAGGGGAGGGCGCGTGTGTCGGTGGCTCTGGCTGTCTGGCGTGGTCCCCTCCGTCGGTTCCCCCAACGCCCTCCTTTTCCATTCACCCGTGCTCTCTCCCTCTCCCTCTTCCCTCTTTCCTTCCCTCTATCCCTTCCCATCCCCGCCCCATCATCGCCGCTCTTCTCCATCTCCATCTCCATCTCCTCATCTCCCTCTCCCTCTCCACCCTCCACATATCCCTCCCCTCGCCCTTCACATCCCATCCCAATCCGCCCTAGCTAGCTGGCTATCTAGCCCAAATCGCTCACCCTTCTCTCTCTCCCCACCCCATCCTCTCATCCACGCCGCCCACCAAAAGCCGACACACAGACACAGACGCAGACACATACACAGACACAGACACACACTCGCACCCCACCCTCGCCCGCCGCTTCACGATCCACTCACGACTCGATCACGACCCTCCCGCCCTCGCTCCGCCCTCCGTCCCCCCGTTTGTGACTTTGACAACGACAAACGAACGAACGAACGAACGACCGACGCTCCCACCACAACCGCACCTCCCTCGCCGGCAAGAAGACCAGCCTAGTCCAGTCCAGTCCCGCCCTTCTTCCTTCGTTCGCACCCTTCCCTCACGACCCCTCACGACCCCCAAATTGGACCTCTCCGATCCCGCGCGACCGCCCGCCCGTGGAATCATCAGTCTGACTACGTTCCACCGACGCTCACTCACCCACCCCCATCCCGCCTTTGATCCCTCAACTCGTCCCATTCGTCGGCTCTTTCCACCCACCGCCCCCGCTACTGAACCAAATCCTCCTTTTCTTCAACCGGTGCCCAAGTTCGACTTTGCTAGCGTCGGCCTATTGTCATCGACATGAGGGAGGCTCGCGTCGTGATCATGGGAGGTGAGAGGACACTCTGTATCCCTGCCCTGCCCTGCCGCTCACCCTCCCTTCCTCCTCTGCAGGCGGTGGAGTGGGCAAGTCCGCCCTGACGGTCCAGTTCGTACGCAACGTCTTCGTCAGCACCTACGACCCCACCATCGAGGACACCTATCGCAAGTTGCTCATCATCGACGGCCAGCAGTGCTTGGTCGAGATTCTTGACACGGCCGGCACCGAACAGTTCATGGCGCTCAAGGAGCTCTACATGAAGTCCGGTCAAGGCTTCATCCTCGTCTTCTCCCTCACCCAGCTCGCTTCCGTCAACGAGCTCGGCCCACTGAGGGAGCAGATCGTACGGATAAAAAACAACCGGGTACCGTTGGTGCTCGTGGGCAACAAATCCGACCTCCGCCTCGACCGACAAGTCCCTCGCGAGGTCGGCACCAATCTGTCGCGCGCCTGGGGAAACGTGCCGTACTACGAGACGTCGGCGCGAAAACGCATCAACGTCGACGAGGTGTTCGCCGACGTCGTCCGCCAGTGTCGCGCCTTTGAGGCCATGGGCTACGGGGATGGCGACGGCGACGACCGCGGGGAGAGGAGGAGGAAGGAGAAGAAGTGTGTGGTCATGTAGGCTCTCGTCCGTTCGCCCGCACGGCCTGCCCGCTCGGCGGCGGTCGGGGTGGAAAGAAGGCGATGTGTCCTTCGTCCGTCCGTCCGTTGGCGTTTCGATCCATGTTTGCATCCCGGGGTCTCGTCTGGGTTTTTCTTTCCTCTCTTCTCGCCTCTATCGCACTGTCCCCCTCCTCGTCCGCCCGTCCGTCCGTCCGCTCGTCCGTTCGTATGTCACCCGCGCTCTCCTCTCCTCTCTCCCCTCATTCTTGGTCTTCTCTCAGGTCTCCGTCCGTTTTCTCTCCATGCGTCTTGGGAAGTCGCGCGCACGCCGCGCGACGGAGCTTTGCTGTCGCCATCTACGTCCATCCTTTCCTTCATCCCCGTCCTTTCCTTCGCCCTTGCCTTTGTTTGTCCGTCCGTCGTCCGTCTGTCCGTCTGTACGTGTAAGCGTACCGGCGTTTTCTTTCGAGGGGCAGACCGAGGGAGGAAGGGAGGGAAGGAGGGTGGTCCATGTATGCATGGCTACATGGCTGGCGATGGCTATGACGATAACTGGATACCCTGCGTACCAGGTGAGGCGAGTGGGCGAGGCGAGGCGAGTGGAGTAGGAAAGTGGGAGCGTGGAGAGTGGCCTGTCGTGCTTGCCTGCCTGCCGCCTCGCCTGCCCAGATCGAGATCGCCGAGCGTCGTGTGTCCGGTCAGTGGGCGCCGGCGAGGACGGAAACGGGAAACTCGAGTCGGAAAGGCGCCGACGGCCAACTCTGTCGCTCTGTGTGTCTCTCTCTCTTTCCCGTAACACGTCGCACGTCGCCCATCCCGACGTCGTTGTCGTCGTCGTCGTCGTCGTTGCTCGTCCCGGCCGGCTGGCTGGCTGGCTGGTTTATATGTATGAAAGTATGACGTTTTCGCGGGTCGTTTTCGCGTCCCTCTACGCTGGTCACCAACCAGATCTCGCGAGGGCTTGCTCCGTTGCCTCCGTCGCTCACTCTCGGTCCTTCGTCGTCGTCGCCGTCGTCGTCGTCGATCGGGTGGGACATAGTGGTACCCGGGATGATGACTGACGGACGACGGACGACGGATAGATATACCTCGTCCTTCGATCCCCTTTCCTCCTCTCCTTTCGTTTCCTTTCGTTTCCTTTCGCCTTTCGCCCTTCGCCCTCTACCCTCTACCCCTGCCCTTCCTCTCTTTCACCTCGCCCGTCCTTACCGAATACCGAATACCGAACTCGAACTCGAACTCGAACTCGAACTCGGTTGACCCGCGAACAGGACGGGAGAACGAAGGATCGAAGGATCGAAGGCGAAGCCAAGCGAATATCGTATCGGATCGTATCGTATACGTCGAGAAGACGGCAACGGCAACGGCAACGGCAACACAGATGAAGTTGAACTTGGTAAAACCGTTGAGGTTCTTTTCCCAGGTCTGTCCACCGTCCACCGCTCTCCGCCGCCCGTTCAGTCCCGTCTGTCCGGTTGTACGGGCTTCCTCACCCGTTCTGTTCTGTTCCTTGTTCGCCTCCCTCCCTCGTCCGACGTCCGACGGCTGTTAGAACGTCATGATTATGTGAGTGCCTCCATGTCTATCCTCCCCATCCCAGCTCATCGACGCACCGATCGCCTTTCCCCCGCCCTACCCCTTTCAAGGCCCCTTGTCGCAGCCGAGAGCACCACCCGGAGCCGTGGAACGAGACGGCGCACAATCCGAACCCCAACGTGCGCTTCCATCGTCCCTCGATCGCCGTTGAGACGCACTCATCCATGATCCATGTCCTACTCTCCTCTCCGAACCCCCCTTCCCGTTCCCCCAGATCTACGATCAGCAGCATCACAAGGCCGCAAAGGAGGATGTTCGCGCGTAGTTCACCGCCATCCGCCCTTCTCTCGTCCTTCGCCGTTCATAAGGGCTAGACCTCCGCACACTTAACACCATTACTGACTGGATCAGCAACGACTACTTCGACATCTTCATCGCTGGGGAGACCTGGCACATGCAAGAACGACCCCATGGTGGAACGGCCATCTTCATCAACAACAACACCCGACGACTCATTACTGGCCAGCAGCAAGGCCATAACTGGGTCCGCCTCCAAACCATCCATTGGTCACTCGCAGGAATCTACCTACCTCCCAGCATGCCGGACCACCTATGTGCCAAGGCACTACAGGAGATGGGCACCACAGACCTCGTCCTGGGGGACATCAATGTCCGCTTCCACCGAACCTTAGGTGGCAGGGGACGTGATCTGACTGAGGGACGAGCAACCATCTTCCATTCCTGGATGACGGCCACCGGCACAAGGCTCGTCGCTCCTCCAGGTGACATTCTACTCGATAATGCTCTCATCCAACAAGGCAACGCCGCCTCCTATGACGTTACCCCACACTCCCAGCTCCCATACTCATCCGACCACCACCTGCTCCGTGTCACTGCAAGACTCGGCCAACAAAATGGGACTGGAAATACCAGCAAGCAGCGGCGTGGGCTAACACGATTTCGAGTCGGAAGCCTGGATAAAGCAGAAGTCCGCGCACGATTAGTCGAGGTATATGACCTTCTCACCCCTGCAGCGACCCAACAGCTTTCCTGGCTGAGGGACAGGGCGGCAGCAACCACATCACGACGAGAGGCGGCCAACCTACTCGATGCCATGGACCTCACTCTAACACAGGCAATCGCATCCGTAGCAGAGGAGGTCCTAGGCACATACAATGCCACCGAAATCCGCTCCCAACCGGATAAGGCACTCGAGGTACTCAATAAGTCCGGAAACCCCACAGCAGCGCTCCGGGCTTTCAAAAAAAGCCCAAAGAAGCCGTGATCCCTGCCCCATCGTCACAAGGGAAGAGGGAAAGACAGTAGAAGAGGAGGTGGTCGAGCATTGGGGGAAGATATGGGGAAAAGATCTTCCACCCCCGGAGCCACCCTCATGGGACCTACCGGCTTACAAGGAGGATGGCTATGGGTTACTAACCCTCCTCACGGAGGAAAGGATTCTCAAGATCATCAAAAGGTATCCCCGGGTCAAGTCAGGTGGACGAGATGGCATTCAGATCCGGATCATCCAGACCCTGGCCACAGTGAGAAACTCCATCGTAACCCTCCTACCCAAGGTGGAGACCAATCCAACTGCCAAGGACCTTCGACCAATCTCCCTCCTGCCGATGTTCCGGCGCCTCTTCGAGATCGGCATCCTGCCAGGACTCCAAGCCAAACCGAACACATGGACGGCACTCCACCCCGGCCAGGCTGGCTTTCGAAGAGGCTGGAGCTGCCTCTCCAACCTCCTCATTGCAGACCATGTCGCTCGACGAAGACCCCACAGCATTGCCATTCTCCTGGACTTCAAGGCGGCATATGACTCGGTCAAAGCAGAGCATGTCATAGCAGCACTTGCAGCTAAAGGGGCCCCAGCCCATTGGCAGGCTCTAGCCTTCTCCTCAATAACCAGCGGCGCCTCAGCATCCCTCGTCGTCAATGGACTTGAAACAGCCCCGTTCGAAAGACACTGTGGCCTCCCACAAGGCGCCCCAATCTCCCCAGTCCTCTTCAACTTCTTCATAGACCCGCTGGTGGGGAAGCTCAATAGCCCAAATGGCCCAGACTACCAAGGCGGCTATGTGGATGATAATGGTTGCCCCCGCTCCCCCTCCCACCCACTTGCCACCCCCTCCGGTCTTGAATCATGCCTTGCCTCACTCGTCAAATTCTGCCCCAGATCGCGCATAGTCAAGAAGTGGCGCAGTTCCCAGACAGAAAGGGCCACAGCCTCCCTACAGGCATGGCAGCATGCCCAGCGCAAGGAGTATCTTGAGAGGGTCGAGAATGTCGGCAAGCTTGGCACCTACATCGACCACACATCGAAAACCCCAGGACTCACCGACAGGTGTTTGCTCATCAAGGATCGACAGCAACGTCAACTGGCACTCCGATGGCGCAAGGGGACCTTCGGCTTGGGTAAAACATGTTGCTGTGGCGCAACATTCCGCCGAACTCATGTCGACACATGCTTCCAGGACACGATTACACAGGTGACCGATGATCATAATCGGGGCCGCAACACGCAACTTCAACGAGATTTCAATCGCGCAATAAACGGCCGCAAGGGATACACAATGCTCGATTTCCTCCTCAACCGCACCAAATACCGACCGATAGGCCTTCACCTACTCAACATAATTGGCGCACAACTGGGCCTGCCAGACACAGACATACACATCGACCTTCCAAGGATTTCGCCCGTGCCAGACGGAATATCTCCCTTCACACCACCCCCCCATACCCAGACCCTGCCAACATAACCATCGCTCCACTCTCCCTCACTCTCTCTCGCCCCACTCCATCTCGCTCTCTCGACCCACTCCCTCCCCCTCTCTCACCCACTCCTTCTAGCTCTCTCGCCCAACTCTTCTCGCTTAATCCCCTCTCGTCCTGTAGTTAACACACGCAACCCTTAAGTGGGAACAGTAGAATAACACTCTTAAAACCTAACACTCTTAAAACCTAACCCTAAGTAGCCCCTGCGCGGGCTGTCAGGGATTGCTCCCTACTCAGGTCGTCGGGTGGCAAGGCAGGAGGAACAGAAGGGGTTGCACTAGGAGTCGACACCGAATCGAGACAGGAGGAGGAAAGGGAGCAAGGAAGCAGAGAGGCAGGACAAGACTCAAGAACCTGAGTGGTGACAAAAGTATCGAAAGGAAAGGTAAGGTGGAGGCCCTGTCGGGCTCCCTATATAACATGCATGCGCCAGTACAAGGCAATTGTGCCATCTCGGATCGGGAGCGGCGGTCACGACAGCCTCGGATCGGAGGCGGTGATCATGACAGTCTCGGATCGGATGGTACCTGCGTGTGCTCTGTTCATGACAGCGGCCTGCCTCAGCCCTCCTAGCTCCGTTTCTGACAGCGGCCACTCCAAAATGGGCCTAATCTTCGATGCTCGGTCTATGTTGACTCGTACCGTCAAGCAGAAGAAGACAAGGGGGACGAGATTTGCAGGCCGCGAGGCTGGCCACTGCTGGCGGACGATCGGCTTCGAGAAACTATGACTGCTCTCTATTGTCCCGGGGGGTTTGAGAAACGTGTTCGAGGGAAGAGTCCGCAGACAGAAGGAGTGGGCTATTGCTGCAACGCAGTTAGAGAAGTATACCAGGACGAAGGAGGGAATGCAGGTAGAAGTGGAGAGGTTGGATACGTTTCACCGGTTGTGCAAAATGATCGCCGTGCATTCGGCGCCGAAGACAAAGACGAGGTGGTACGAAGACAACTGATACAGGCAAGGAAAAACGTGGGTCGGTGCGTGAGAAACCGATGAAAAGGTGAGGTGTCAGCAGCACAAAGACTGATGCTTCAAATGCCGATATGGACGAACGGTATCCATCGATCCGCCTTGACGCTCTTGTCTCGACGCAAAGCCAACACGGCCTCGTTTAAGGCGCGAGCAGCGTCCGTGGCGTTCCTTCCCTCGCCTCGAAACATGTGCCGATAGACGTGCTCGGCGACCGTTGGACCGTCCTGGTCGTAAATAGCCCTCGTCGTCGCGATCACGCTTCGAAATCCAGCGCACTGAAGGGCGGCGGCTAGGTGGATCGACTCGTCCGACAGTTCGGTCGCCCCGACAGCGGTATGGCACGCCGAGAGGAACGCGAAATCCGAGTGCTGAAGCCGCTGGGAGGCGATGTCTGAGAGGAGAAGCCGTCGGCCCTCGTGCAAGATAAAAGCGCTCTCCATCGGCTTTTCGGCGTCCTGGTGACCGTGGCAAGATAGGTGGACCCAGGTGCACTCGCCCATGGCTTTCAAGACGTTGTCGACTGTGGCTTTTCCTTGCCTCAACGTCTCCAC